>SNQJ01S0233579.1:2292-14030 GCA_010110895.2 Picea sitchensis
GTTTCACTCCTTGAATCCTCCCCAAAAAGAGGTTATAGAAAGAATGGTAGACTTTATTCAATTCTGGTCTATTCAGGAGAGTGAACTTGCATAGAATGCCCCGCACTCAATAATTAACATCCAATTTTGAAACTCACACAAA
The DNA here is from genome assembly GCA_010110895.2 of Picea sitchensis. Taxonomy (NCBI): domain Eukaryota; kingdom Viridiplantae; phylum Streptophyta; class Pinopsida; order Pinales; family Pinaceae; genus Picea; species Picea sitchensis. The sequence goes on from SNQJ01S0233579.1 coordinate 2,435, forward strand.
AGAAAATAAATTCTGTACTATTTACAATGAAATTTTTCCCAGTTCATTTGAATTATCGATGAAGAAGTTAAGACTGTTTTACCCGGAACACTTGTTTATTGACTAGCTTCAGGACTGGTCAGAAACCCTATCTTCCACAGAGTGTATCTCCATAATTATATTGACTCAAGAGCTGAAATTTTTACTAGAGGTACCTTGATATGTCTTCTCAATACCATAGCGATTTCACCATCTAAATCTTTCTAGAAAAAAAATTATAGAAAAAATGGTAAGATGACTTGAAAATAACATACCTTAGAACACATCACCAAAAGACTTCATCCTCCCTTGAAATCCGACCTTATTTTCTTCTTATCTCCTTTGAAATTCGACTTGTATCAAATGAATGTATAATAATGTTTATTTATACCATTTATTTCACTTCCTTTTAACATTAGGGCCAACCTGACACTTTCTTATTTTGTAATTCTTTTCTTTAATTATCTTCAGTGACTACATGTACTTCCTTCTTCAATTCACTTTGTCATCTTCAAAAATTCATTTCTCCTCAACCATGAGGATCCACGTGATGTGCCACATACCACTAGAAACAACATGATGTATACTATCCATCCATGGGTGTTGTATCTGCATGTGCATTTTCCTTCATGTCCAAATACCTTCATCAATCTTGCAGTCCAAAACCCATGAGTAGGGTTGACATCAATGACAACAATCAATCTTCCAACATACATGGGCATAAGTGTTCCAAGGATCTATGCATCACTAGACAACAAGAAACAAGAATTTCAATCACACATGATTGATGTAGAAGGTATGATCAATAATCATGCCTTTCCTATTTTAATAGATTCAGGATCTATTCATAGCTAAATATATCCTAAGGTAGTGGAAATATTACAATTTCCAAGAAGAAAGCATGGAAAATCTTGGGTGGTACAGCTTGTTACAGGAGCCAAGAGAAAAGTTTTTGAGATGGTTAAGTCATGTACAATGGACATGAATGGAATAAGTACCAAGGAATATTTGAACATCCTTCCCTTGGGTTCATATGATTGTCTAATTGGTATGAATTGGTTGGACCAACACCATGTTGTCTTAGATTGTCATAAAAAGGAATTTACTTTCTTGAATGAGGAAGGGAACCCAAGAACAGTCTAATGAGTTTCCAGGGAATTTTCTTTCTGAGAGATCTCAAAAATGATGCTAAAGAAGTGTTATAGGAAGGGATGCCAAATATTTACAACTCATATGTAGGAAGCACCTAAGGTTAAGGTGTCAAATATTAAGGATCATGGGGTCCTCATATATTTTGAGGATGTGTTCAAGGAGATACCAGGACTACCCCCAAAGTGAGATATTGATTTGTCTATAAAATTAATTCCTGGAGCAACTCCAGTATTCAAGACTCCCTACCAGATGAGTACACTAGAGTTGAAGGAACTACAAATGAAGCTTGAAGAAATTATGAAGAAGGGGTATATACACCCAAGTGTGTCACCTTGGGATGCCCCATTTTTATTTGTAAATAAGAAAGATCGGGCATTGAGACTATGTATTAACTTCAGACAATTAAACAAAGTAACTATAAAGAACAAGTATCCTTTTCCAAGGATTGATGATCTCTTTGATCAGTTAAAGGATGCAAGGATATTTTGAAATATTTATTTTAGGTCAGGATACCATCAAGTAAGGATTAGAGATGAATACATCAACAAGAATGCCTTAAGGACAAGGTATGGTCATTACAATTTCATAGTGGTTCCATTTGGGTTATCAAATGCACTAGATATTTTCATGTGCTTAATGAATGGTGTTTTCTGGGAATACTTAGACAATTTTTTCATTGTTTTTTTGGATGTCATCCTTGTATATTCCAAGTCAGAAGAAGAGCATGAGAATCACTTCAGGATGGTGTTACAAGTGTTAAGAGAGCACCAGTTGTATGCCAAATTGAGCAAGTTCTAATTTTATCATAATCAAAATCACTATTTGGGGCATATCATATCTGAAGAAGGGATAGCAGTGGACCCTAAAAATATTGAAGATATTAAAGGGTGGACAACACCTAAGAATGTAACAAAATTCAGATCATTCATGGGTCTAGTTGGATACTACAAAATATTCATTGCAGGGTTTTCAAGTATTGCTCACCTGATTACTTCCTTGCAAAGGAAGGGGTGAGGTTTCAATGGACCACAGAATGTGAAAAGAGCTTCCATCATTTAAATAAGTTGTTAACCAGTGCTCCAATTCTGAGAATTGTAGATCCAAATGAGGATTTCATGGTTTGCACCAATGCATACAAAAAAGGAGTTGGTGGAGTCCTCAGCCAGAATGGTTTTGTGGTATGTTTTGAATCCAAAAAATTGAAAGAGAATGAAAGGCTCTATGCCACTCATGATTTGGAGTTGGCAGCCATAGTGAATGCCTTAAATAAATGGAGACACTACCTCATGGGAAATTTTTTTGAGATGAGGACACACCATAATGGTCTGAAATATCTATTTGATCATCCAACTCTAAATACCAGACAAAGTAGATGGTTAAAGTTTCATTGTGAGTATGACTTTGATATCAAGCACATCAAAGGAAAAGAGAACAAAGTGGTTGATTCACTCAGTAGGAGAGTGCATGAACTAAATGCTACAACCATTAGTAGGTATAAAACTAATATTAAAAGAAAAATTTATGAGGCTACAAAATTAGATTTGCAGTAGATGGAGATAGTAAAAAAATTACAGCAAGGTAAAATGCAACAGAAGGTTGAATATTATAAATTGGGAAATGATGAAATTATTTTGTACAAGAACATAATTTATGTACCCAATTCTCATGAATTGAGGAGTACGATCTTGAAAGATATGCATAATGTACCTTATGTTGAATACCCAAGATATTAGAAAACAATTGTAGCAGGAAAAATTCAATATTATTGGCTAGGCATGAAGAAGGAAATTGCTGAGTTCATTGTTAAATTTCTAGAGTGTCAAAAGGTCAAGGCTAAGCATAGGCACCCGACTGGGTTGTTGCAGCCATTTCCCATTCCTGAGTGGAAGTGGGAAGTGGTGACAATGGATTTCATCACCAAATTGCCAAGAACAAGCAAGAATCATGATTCTGTCATGGTGGTGGTGGACGATCTTATGAACGATGTCCATTTCATTCCAATGACTATTACTCACAAGGAAACCAATGTTGATGATATTTATATGAGGGAAGTAGCATGCTTGTATGGCATACCCAAGGCAATTGTGTTTGACAGAGACCCAAAGTTCACCTCAAAGTTCTAGAAGGGATTATTCAAAGGGTTCAGAACAAATCTGAACTTCAGCACAACTTATCATCCCAAGTTTGATGGGAAAACCGAAAGGATGAATCAAGTGATAGAGGATATGCTAAGAATGGATGTGATGGAAAAACCATCAAAGTGGGAGGATTATCTACACTTGGTATAATTTTCCTACAACAATGGGTACCATACATATTTGAAGATGAGCCCATCTGAGGCACTTTATGGAAGAAAGTGAAACACACCAGTAAGATGGGACAACCTAGTAGATAGAACAATAGTTGGGATAGATTTGCTCAGGGAAATGGAAGAGCATATGTCAAAGATAAAACATAATTTAAAGGCTGCCCAAGACAGGTAGAAAATCTATGCTTACAAGGGAAGAACTCATAGGGAGTTTAAAGTGGGTGATCATGTCTTCTTTAAAGTGAAGGCCAATAGAAGATCCATGAAGTTGGGAAACTGTTCCAGGTTGGTAGTTAGATATTGTGGGCCATTTGAAATCCTAGAGAGGATTGGACCAACAACTTATATGATTGCATTTCCTATATCTATGACCATTCATACTGTATTTCATGTATCATTGTTTAACAAATATATACTTGATGCTAATCATGTTATTGATTGGAATGTGATTCAGGTGGAGAAAGAAGGCACTTTTCAAGTGCATTCGATACACATTGTAGACCGAAAAGTCAAGCATCTCAAGAATCAAGCCATAGAGCTTGTAAAGGTCCAATGGACCTGGTACGGTCTCGAGGACGCAACTTGGGAGCATGAAGATGCTATGCGGGAAGAATACCCGCATATTTTTGAAGCTTTTGAAAATCTTGTTGATATTCTGTAAGGAATATGCACTAAGGATAATGCATAAATAAGGGGAGGGGATTGTAATTCCCCAAGGCCGAGCCCCTGTTGAACTGTAAACATGTTTTGTAGACTGGTGAGCCAAGTGACTATAATCTAGGAGGCTTATGTGATGTTTAGGCCAGAGAGCCTATTTTTGTATATGTAATTATGCATATCATTAATATAAAATACATCGTTGTGTGTAGACCAACCACGAAGAAAGTGTTATGGGGGACTAAGCTCCACTAGGTAGCGCAAGGGGCTAAGAGGATAGGAAAAAGGGGATAATAATGAGGGATTAATCCAAATGGAATATTATAATGTATTTTCCTAAAATACAAAGGTTTGGGAAATAACCCCTTTTATCCTAACTTCCTTTGGGGAGAGGAATGAAATCCAAGTGGAGAGAAATGAGCTCCCAAAAGATCCATGTGTCAACTTGGGTGCATTTATTTTTAAGGGGAAACTTTGTCATTGTGGGGTTCACTTAACCATTTTTTCCATTATCCACATGCACTCACGCACTCACACACCAATCATTCTCTCCGTCGTTGAACCTCCTCCATGGTAGGCCCTTGTAACGTGCATGCACTACTCGCTTGAGCATGTACCCTGCCTTAACATTTTTTTTGCTGCCATCATCTGTGCCACACTCAATTTATGTTTTCTCCATCACTATTGCTAGTTTGACTTAGGAGCTGGATAGAAGAAGCAGGTTGTCAGGCCTGTGGGTTTGAAGAGTCGGGTTGTCAGGCACGTGGAATAAGAAGCAAGTTTTCAATCTTGTGAGCAACTCTCTTTAGGTGAGAAAGGTTTCTAGGAAAGTTAATTATCCATGAAGGAGCCTAGCAACAACTACAAATCTTTGAGAATTCTTTTCCAGCCTGTTGTTGAATCCCTAGAAGGAAAGTGGAGTAGGCAATGGATTGTTGGATAGTGAAGGTTTATACTTCCCAGGGTGGGACAAGCATGTGGGGAATGAGAGGCTATGAGTTGTGGGAATAAGTTGGCTCCTGGGAGAGAATCCTTCCTGTTGTCCTGTGTGACTTCCCGTAGTCTTAGTCTATCTTAATCCCTTTCTCAGGTGGAGTTTAGTCCCAACTCGAGGGTGACCCACTGCGGAGAGTGATGAGTAGTGTGGTCTAAGGCTGGGAGGTTCATGGAAGGTCTGCACGTAGTTGGTGGTCTTCGCATAAAAATATAAGTACCATTTCTATGTTAATTTTTATGATGTGTATATTGTACATTTCTTGATATTTATAAGAATTTCATGTGTTTGTTGCATGTATGTTTTACTATTAATTCCACAAGGATCTGTGCTGTAGAAGAATGTTTATTACTGTTTAAATTTGCATTATAAATGTATGTTAAAAACAAGTAGCTATTTTTATTTATTTACTAAGTCTGATATTTCCCCCAAATGAAACCAAGTGGTTCTATGAGGTAGCATACCCTAACCTGGGTGGCTAGGGGCATTACATAAAGGGGGTTTGAAGCACATGTTTGGGTAATTTAATTATGAGATGTGATTTACATGCTATGATACTTTTGATTTATGAATCCATGAAGGGTGTACTTGTTGTTTCTGTAGTACCTTTCTCAGTGGATAGGTACACATGAGGGAATGATTAGCTTGAACCTTCATGAGGGATCAAAGCCCATAGATGGTTGTTGGAACCCTAGCCAGGGGGAAAGAAGATATTGAAGGATTGCATAGTGAAGCAAGAGGACGTTTCTTTTGGAGGCAACCAGGCAGGCCTAAATAATGAAAGGCAACCCTTCCCCACCTGGACATTATCTTTGGAGACCTTGCACGCCACCCTAGTAGCCCCATGACATCACCCAAAGCTAGGTTTTGACATTGAGAGATGTTGGGTTGTAGTTTTGGCATGTGTGGTATGGAGGAGGGCCTTTGGAAGCCCAAGGTTTTGCTAGATGACCTCAACGTCTCATGGAGGAGACCTGACATCAGCCTAGGAAGGATGATGTCACCCTCTTTAGGGTTTTAATGTTGAAAATTGATTTATTTTTGAATTTTAAGAAAAAATTGACATGTAGTCTTTGTTTTATGAAAAGACACAATTCTTGGATTAATTAGCCATGCTTTCACACATAAATATGGCTAAGTTTATTTTTATATCATAACTCATCACACACAAGTGGTGGTCTGAAATGTTTTCCGTCTTTAAGGGTTATTGGTTGAAATAACTAGTGTGCACCTATTGGGAGAGCTTTATGGTGGTGTATTTTGGCATTTTTCATGGTGGAATGGTCTTCAACTAGGGTTTGACTTGATTATTCTTAGTGAATTAAGTGGAAAATATGCATTTTTATTCATGTTATGGATGTTTGTGGTAAAATTTACTTTTTTCATGTCTAAGATTATGAAATTGCTTGTTTAAATCCTAGGGGAGAAACAACAAATGATTATTTCTCTCTATAACTATTATACTATCTTGATCTTTCTAGTTATACATTTTCTTGGGAATGATTATTAGAGCCCTAAAGTTATATCTCTCTAGTAATCTCATTCTTGTCACCAATTAAATTGTCTTTCAAAATCTAAGGAAGGAAGGTATGTTAGGGCCTAAAAGTGCCTATTTTCTAGAAAACCTTCCCTTAAAAGGGGCAAATGCTTGAGGCCTTTAAGTGCCAACACCTCTTGCATTTACTTCTTCCCTTAGATAAACTTTATCATTATTTTATCTCCCAAGTGATATTGTTACTATTATTGTCTGCATAAGCCCCTAAAAGGCACTGATTTCTACACTCTTGTGGATGAATGAGACCAAACAAAATTTCAAAACATTTTCTAGAAACTTTCACTAACACTAACAACCATATTATTTCTGTTATTATTTATGTTACAACTCTTATTTAACAACCTTAATCATCATACTAACCCATAAATTTTCATTTTCCTAAGTGTTATCATCCCAAGGCTCTAGTCTTCCTTTTGCTATTGTTCTACGTGCAAATTTATGAAGTTATCTAAAGATTTTGCTTCTTTTGTAGCTACTATTACAGCCATAATTTCAGCCCCTTAATATCCCTCAAACTATTTATAAAACCACCCAACACTTGTACTAGGAAAACTACTATCATTATAGGCTAAAGTGTTTGTTTAAATTACCTAATTTAAGTACTTTTTGAAATGGTTTTGTTGTTGTCATCATTATTTATTTGCTTTTGTTACAAGTTTTTTCACAGCCTATTCAAGTCACTTATTGACTTATTTTAAATCTTGAATTTGTGAGTGATGAAGTACTATCAAACTTGCAAAGTCCTTATAACATTTTTTGTCATCATAGCTTGCAATTTCTAGACATATTTGTTGCTTCTATACATTTCATCTTTTAGTGTTTCAGTAGCATATTTATATCTTGAATTCATTAATTTGAAACATCGATATCATTAGTTCTCACTAACGTTTGTTGTTTCATTGGTAAGGGGAATGTATCATTCACCTTGAATTTCCCTTAAACCCCAAAGAATACCAAGTGACTTATTCCAAGTTAAGACATCCCAAAAGAATTTTATAGTGTCCGACATGAAAGTGGTTTGATGGTTAATGGGTTAGGGATTATATTGGCTAAATGGCTTAATAACATCCATCAAACCTACATGGTTGGCAATGAATGAGTCCAACTTTGAAATTTCTCCAAATTGTTCCTGTATGTGTCGAAATTTGACATGGTTATACTAGGTACATGCCTTGATGGTATGGGAGGGTTTCAAGACTCAAGGATTTTTTATTTCCCCACATGCATAATCTTTGAGATCGTCCATGTTTCAAGGGGTTAGGGGTCAAATGGTATAAAGGTTAAGGTCATAGGTTTAGGCTTAGTGAAATGTTTCAATTTGTTTTAAAATATAAATTAATGAACAAACTTTGGATATGTTTAGCCTAATGGTCTAGATTTACATTGTTTTGCATATACGGTATATGCAATTATATTTTTTAACAATTTCCAACAAATGACCACTAACCGTGCTAACTCTTATCCAAGTAATCCTAATTTTTTTCCCAACAATTCATAGAAAAGATTGAACACTTTAAGGATATTGCAATAGGTAATTTATATCGACAAAAATAATACTGAAGGATTTCAAAGTTTGGCCCATAAGAATCAACATTTTAAAAATATGGATTACAAATAATTCTGAAAATTTAGAAGTGTTGGTGATTAACATTATTGTCTGCAACAATGTCATCCAATATATCATTGTCAATGTTCATATGTTTTTTCAAGTATTTAATATTATCATCATCCTCATCTTGACCTGCATCATCTTCATCATAATTAAAATTTGATTGTAGACCATCTATATTGATACCATATGTATTTGGATCATCATTTTCTATACCATCCATATTTTTGTCTTCCATAACATCATCTAAATCTCGATTTTTGTCTTCTTGTTCTCGAACATAACCATCTTCAACATCATCACGGATGTTATTTTTTTTTATGTTCTACCATCCATATTTCTCATTTTGTTGGCCATCATTGTTTTTCTTAATATCCACTAATGCATCGTCAAATACATGCCTTAATATTGGATCATAATTTATGACAAACATCCATTTCAGGTCCACAATAAATTCATAGAAAAATACCTATACATGAATGATATACATATATTATACATATCTTATAATAATTTTATTGATTAATAAACACATATATATTATCAAAATAAACTATGAATCAATATATTAATGATCTGATGAGTGAGATTGTTGTGGGTGGGATTTTCAGTTTTCATCGGAAAAGCCACAGTGTAGTCATTAGATTAATACCTTCTCACAATGAATTAGTAGAACATAAGGCTCTTTATCCTCCGGTAGCAACCTCAAGAAATCTATAGAAAACAATACACTATGGTTATCATGTCTTCATGTCCTCTCAAATGCTTCATACCATCTACACTTAAAAATACAACATTTAATAGAGCGGTAATCCAAATCAATAATTTCTTGGATTTTCCCAACATATTGTAGATTTCCTTCAACAATATTCTTATCTTTTGAGCTTACTCAACTAGATTGATTTAAATTACCATGATGCCACAATCATAGGATCATCTCTTTACATATACACTTTCTACACGATAATTTCATCCATATTCCCACATTGTAGGATATTTACTTGCCTGTGAATGACCATTTATTTCAGTGAAAACAAATATAATGATGAATATTAAAAGAGTTAATACTGTAAAAAATGTAAGGCAACAACATTTTGTAAAATTCCAAATGTACCTTTCTTTCACATCCTCTACACATGTTGATTTCATCTTTTGTTATGTTTGAATCTATACCTGTATCTTCTATTTGATTTTGAATTTGTTCAGTAACCCATTCTAGTGTGAAATCTTTTCCCCATTCGCCAAGAAGATCAATAGGAAGTGGAGTATTCATTGGGATGGATCTCTTAATTTGTCTCCTTGCTTCTAACACTTCTTCTCTCTTTTTATCATACAAATCAACCCATTTTTTCATAAAGTCCATGTGGTACAGAATGAACTCGTTGAGTATAGAACTTTCTTCTACACCTATTACATGTCAACATGTTTATTCCAAACTCCAAATGTTATGTTGTTAGTTTGACAAATAAATTACAGAGAAAATTAATGATTGCAAGGAAAACAACGACAATGATCATTAATTTAATTACTAATTTCTACTTGAACACAATTAGATTGTGTTTTTCACCATCAATAATATCTATGCACATTATTCATTCCAAAAGCATGGACCATCTTCAAAATCCTTACCAAGGAATTCACATACAAAGAAAAATTATTCTTTCAATAGATACCCTTCAGCCATACAACCCTCTGGATGTGCCTTTTGTCAGACATATACTTTTAGATTTTTCATATACCTCTCAAAGAAAAACATACACCTCGTTGATATGACACCTTTCAATTCAATGTCATCGACTAGGTGTATAAGTAAATGGATTTGTAGGTCCATGAAACTTGTAGGGAGGTCCTTCTCAAATACACATACAATTTCTACAATTTCCTTTTTCCATTTTGGTACTTCACATTCGTGGATCTCCTTGGAGGTCACCCACCTAATATAAGAATAGTAAATTAGTATGACCATTTAGTGAAAAATTAAAATGGAATATAATATCTCTATATCTCTCACACATGAACATTTCATACCACATACCTTGTAAATGATGATAATCGACTTATGGAATTCCTTAAGTCAACTGTAAGACATGAATCCACCCTAATTTCCAATGGCATGATATGATATCAAACACATTCATTAAAGATCATTAGAAATTTTTCTCACACAACAAAATATCAAAACATATTTAGTACTTAACCAATGTTACCAGTAAAACTTAAGTGATGATATATAATACCTTCATGAAATTATGAAAATCGTGTGTTTTAAATCTCATGATATGTCCATCAACTGTAAAATCCTTTATCCAATGATGACCCATAGCCAATAGGTTTCCTTATTGAACGAATGACATTTTTTAGTTGGTCTAGATCTTATTTTTTTCAAAATCCATGGAGATTTTGCATATGTTTCATTTTCCCTGTTTGGTCACAAATGCCTTCTATAAATTTTGTTACGCGAAAGAGAAATATCTCTCCTTGAAAACAAGGTGTCTTTCTCTTTTCTTGATATATGTTGAAATATAGAATCTGGGACATTTTTTAAGATGTGCATAGGAGATAATAGGTGAGATATTAATAGATCCTTCCAGTAAGGGATCTCATAAAATATGGATTTCCTTTTCATTCCTTTTGGCATATTAACTACAACTTGTTCTGGCTCTTCAATTCAATCACCCCAGTCAAAAAATCCTCCCAATATTTCAATCTAGCATCCTCATACTTCTTAAGCTAATCATCTGGACCCATAATCATGGAAGCTCTCTATTTTCAACTTTTCCATCAAATTGATTCTTCAGACGATTTCTAAACTTATGGTCTAGTGGTAGAAAAAACATGTTGTTTGCATAAATACATTTATGTAGATATTTAGAATACCACTCTTGAAATTGATTTGCACATCTTGGACATGCAAATATCCCCTTTGTTTGAAGCCCTACAATTCAATAAGTAATTTTAATAGAATCATAATAATAGCATAAAAGTAAGTACGAAAGTTGGGATGAAAATAAATTGTGAGTGTGAATACGTAAATATTTTATCTTACTAGAACAAACACCAAGTCCTAGGAAATCATGAATAGTCCAACATAGCACACTATATAACATGAAGAACGTATTTGATGGAGGACAGGATATGTCATACATCATTATGCCTTTCCATAGTAGTTGCATCTTATCAATAAAAGGCGCAATATAAACATCCATATTTTTAACTTGATGTTTTCCTGGAACAATCAGAGTCAGCATAAGGTTCTCCTTTCTAACACTCATCCATGGGGGAATATTGTATACTATCAATCCA
>SNQJ01S0233580.1:0-14030 GCA_010110895.2 Picea sitchensis
AGGGTTATCTCTTTCTGTTATTTGCTGCATACACACATATAAACACATCTAAAAGGTAGATCAACAAAGTGTTTGACGAAATACCTCACTCAGAAAAAGTTTTAAAAAGACACCAAAACAGTGATGATCCTTGCATAATGGCTCAGGATCATTACACTATATGAGTACACCAAGGCATCTTCATATGGTTACCATCCACCTCTAGATGTCAATATGATCCATTGGTCATCCAAAGGTGTTTGACACCTCCTTAATTATAGTTTACATTGGTCTCTCATAAATCCTTACAATCCTATCGTATTAAGGTAATAGGCTGCAACATTATCAATTTTTCAATCTTATTGTTAAACTCTATTTTCATAAGGTCATCCTCATCTAAAAGGTCCATTACTAGATCATACCTTACAACCCACCACAGGTTATAACATGGCTAATTTGCATGTTCAATATTTTCCCATATGCATTCTTATGCATAGACATGCTCTTGAATTAACATGGATATACACTCCATTAGCATAACCACAAACTTTTGAAATTTCTCTTGTCGATTCACTTCTACCTTCATGAAGGTTTCTCTCAATCTATAGGTTTCCTTTTTACTTGCTTACTGGATTATTCTAGCAACAATTTTGAGTAAGTAAATTGACCTTACCATTTTCATTAATCCTTTGATCACAAAGGCTCATACACATATACTGGGTTTAATCCTTTTTTAAAAACAATAGTTATTACTACTACAGATCCTTTCAATTCATTCACATCCAAGTCTTTCTATTAGTGCTCATCAACATAATCCCATTCCTATAGGATTGGCCATCATTTTCGAAAAGAAATGGTAGGCTTCCTTTGCCACATACTAGCATGATTCAATGTCGTCGGGTAAAATCTCAACTGAATTTTAAATATGCATCCTTCTACTTGAGGAACTTATGCAGATGATTTTCGTTTGGCAGTAGTATTATCAAAATTCTCATCTTAGCCTTGGTAACCCAATCTTATGTCTATACAACAACACACACGATTGCACAATGTAGTCAACTTCTTTATTTGGAAACATTAGCAACATACAATGGAAATTTCCAAAACATCTATCAACAATAGAAGGTTTCATTCCTCGCTTCAATAGAGGTTTACTAAGCCTCTTAGGAATGGGTGAAATAGGGTGCTACCCCTTAAAGTCCTCTAATAATATTTTTATGCGACTTGTACATGAGCCCAAGCAGGCCAAGTGTTGTTTCCATGCTCTGATACCAATTTGTAACACACTCAACCCCTGAGTACCCTTTCTATGGATGGAGAATCATAATTTCATTTTTCCAAACCATGTCGCATCCTCTTTCCCAGATCTCCATCATGTTCTACTTGTTCAGAGATTTCCAACCACTGTCTTCATGCTCAATATTGAGCTTAGGATTGGAAGAAATTCCCTTCCAGAGTCCCTCGGGAACTTATTGGTTAAGGGACACGTGGCTTCTATGTGGATCCAACTCATACGTATCATCTCGAGTTATCTGAAATCTTGGAGCTTCCAGTGCTCCTAAATCTATGGAGGTATTCCATCCACCAATAAACTGATGGCGGATTTCCCTCCACGTTAACACATATGTTTATGGATAATTCTGTGTTCCTTTCTTCGACACTGAGCACCATTTTTCTATCTATGCATGAAACCTCCCAGAGTCTCAAACTATCGAAGTCTCGTAAGCTTGCCATGTGGCTCCGACCTTTAGACCCTTCAGTCTCTCTACAACACTAAACCCTAAATATTCCGGAGATCCTATCTCCCAAACTTATGAAACACTGCCACATAGCTCTGGCCCTTCGAACTTATCCTCGACACCATGCTCCAAATCTTCAGAGTCCCAAAGTCCTGGACTCTTGGAGTTTTGGTCACATTACCAACCATTTTGGCTAGGTGGGAACATACCAGAGGCTGACATGTAGCAAGGCCTAGGGGTGAAATGTGTCCTCATCAGGGGGTGACACGTGTCATTCTCTAGTAGGCATAAGGGGTCTGCAAAACATCCATATCCCGATGACACATTGCACCTTAGTTGCAGGTCCACATCACCCTGGATGATGTTAGTGAGCCATGCCAACCCCAGAAAAATAGTCTTATAACATCCTCCATATCTCACGGTCGATATCTATCCATGTAGATCCATAGATACATGACTCCCATTGCTTCGCAACTCCAGGCTTAAAATATTATCAACTCACCACATCTAAAATTCCCTGGAGTGATAAATCTCCACACTATCGGATCTAGTGCCATGTGTCCTCTACCTATCAATGGTTGAGATTTACTTCGTCGTTTGTGACTTTGGGAGTCTTCACACTTTGAAGACTCTTGTCCAAGTTCCTTCAGAGTACCAAGTCTCTGGACTATCGGATCTCCTGCCACGTAGCCTCCCATCCAATGGCTCTAGTCCAACGAACTACATTTGATAGGGGACAAGAGGGGGCCATGTGTCTCTCCATGACATGTCCTGGTTGGTTGAACAATTAAGAGGGGTTCTTGATGGAGTCCTTATATCGACAGTTGAGAGGGATCCCAAAGGAATCAGAGGATTGATGATCCATGTCACTTCGTAAATTTGGCCTTCGGGAGTTTCAATGATTTTGAATTTTTAACCTCCCGGAGTAGGTCAAAGCCGAATTGAACTTGGCGTAGATCTAATGGTTAGGGGAAATTCTCGAGTTTACGTAGATATACGATCCGCATCACTTCGTGATCGGTAAGTGGATCATATTTTAATGGGGGGGAGTTCCAAAATAACGGGTAAATGACTGAGAGCTGTCGGTCCACCGTCAAGCCATCGACTCGACAGGTCATCTTTGACGCAATTTGGTATTTGCAATACTTATTTCCCCGGGGCTCTAGACTCCCGGAGTCCCGAACACTTATCTCCCTCTGAACTTAACCCAAGGTTCCTAGGCCTTGGTTACTTGGAGCTTTGTCAAGCCCCAAAGACTATGGTCATACCTCTTGGCCAATATTTGGTGAAGAACGCAACACCCCGGAGCTTTGAAGTCCCAGAGTTCTGAAGCCAGAAAGGCTTAGCTCCTTTCATCTAGCATAGGGTTCCCAGACCTTGGTCATATGGACCCTATAATGAGTCTCGAGCTGTTATATCAACTCTTAGTCGTGATTTGGTTAAGGCCATGGGGACGAGCCTGTGGTCTCTTAGGATACTATTTTGAAGGAAGTGTCTTCCAATCGCATAAATCAAGTTCCAAAAGAGGGCAAGGTATTTTCGAACCAGCCCGGAGACCAAACTTATCACCTTACACCCATTCAAAAGAAGATACTTGCAGAAGAGTAGCCAAACATTATAATATTTAATTTCACGAGAGGCATAAAGCATCACCATCACAAATATTCAAATCATACATTCCAATTTAAGTGCACAGGGAATAAGAAGTACTTATCTATTACAAAATCCAACCATCTAATTGACTGTGGGTGTGCACATTTCCACCCAACCGTAGGCTCATAGGCATTCAATCATAGCGCTCTGGACACCCCCATGCCAAGCCATTATATCACTAGGGAAATTTATTCCATTACTCAGAGATCCTTTCTCTGTCATATCATCCCTACGAGGTTCATCAGATGCTTCCTCAACATCAAACTCATGACCTTCCTTTTTCATTCTACATATCTGGATCCCGTGTTCCCCTCTGTGCATGTTCTCTTGTCTGGTGTCTCTCCTTCTCTCTCCAGATCCTCCCACGCACGCCTCTCCCTGAAATATATGCGTGTGCATATTTTCTACCTCCTTTCCCATGATGGTTCTCGACTTATGTTGTTCCTTATGTTATAAGGAAACTTGGGTCATCCTGGGTTTGCAGGACTCTATGGTACTTTGGGCTGACATCCTCCTGTCTCCTCAGCCAGACCATGCTTCCATTCATGGGGGTGGTTGATTATTCAACCACCAATCCTTCCTTCATTAACTGATTCCTATCCTTGGGATCCAAAGGGGATTTATTATTCCCAATAAGGGGAAATTTGGGGTCATTTGACATAATTAACCCTCTCTTATAGTTTTCCCATTCTTTCCCCTAGTGATATCATGGACAATACTTCAAGGATTCACCCCCACAGTCAGTCCTTGACAATCTAACAAAATACATTTACATCNGTAAACATGGACATTACACCAGCTTGGCACAAGCTCCCATTCTCAAGGAGATTCTCTTGGGTATAACTCGGAGATACACATGATTCCCTATTTTGAACTCTCTAGGAGTCCTCTTTCTATCTGCATAGATTTTCTGTCTATCGTGAGCTATTTTCAGATTTTGTTTTATTTGAATCACTTGTTGTTCCATTTCTTTTAGCATGTCTGGCCCAATTGCAATTCTGTCAACTGGGTTATTCTAGCTGATTCAAATCTTGCATTGTCTACCATAGAGGGCCTCGAAAGGGCTAATCTTCTATGACTCTTGATAGCCATTGTAGTAGGAAAAATCTACCAGTGGTAGGTAGTCTTCCGACTTCTTAGGTTGATGCATTGCATGCATCCTTAACATGTCTTCTAACACTTGGTTTAACCTCTCTGTTTGTCCATCAATTTGAGGGTGATAGGTTGTACTAAATAACAATTTAGTTTCAAAACCAACAAACTAAGATCTCCATAAGCTTGAAATAAATTTTGTATCTCTGTCAGATACGGTCTCCTTAGGCATGCCATGCAGTCTAAATATTTCTTTCATGAAAATACTGGTAATATCTATTGCCTTGAAAGTTGACTAGACGAAAAGGAAGTGAGAATCCTTGCTCAATGTTTCTACCACTACCACAATGGTGTCATTATGTTTGGACGATTTTGGTAATCCTGTGATGAAATCCATGGAGATGGTTTCCCATTTCCATGCTGGGATTGGTAGGGGCTGAAAAAAACCTACTGGATGTTGGTGCTCTACCTTAACCTGCTTACATTATAGACATTTAGCGAAGTAATCAACTATGTCCTTCTTCAGTCCGCGTCAATATAATAGTTTCCTAGTGGCTGTGATAATTTTTTGATAACCAGGATGGGCAATATATGGTATTTTGTGTAGTTCATCCAACATGAAACTCTTCAAGTCGTCACAATTTGGGATATACAACCTACCTCTGTAAGTTAGCAGACCATCATTCAACAACTGATAACCCTCATACCTCAGCCCTGTGGGCTATTGCTCTAAGTATGATTTCACATTTTTGAAAAATGCATCTGTTTCTTGTGCATTTTTTACTCTCTCCTTGACGTTCGTTTCACATGTGAATATAACTTCCAAATGAATCACTTTCATACTTAGACTAAGGGCATCGACCACCCTTATTTATTTTCCTTTGATATGTTTGATTTCAAAATCAAACTCACTAAGGAGAGCCATCCATCTAGCTTGTATGTCATTAAGTTTTGGTTGATTAAACATGTACCTGAACCCACTATGGTCTGTCATAAGAACAAATCTCCTACCTAGGAGGTAATGCCTCCATATTTTTAAAGCATGTACTATGGAAACCAATTCTAGATCATGGGTCACATAATTTATTTCATGCTGATTCAATTTTTTGGATTCATAGAAAATTACATGTTCTTATTGCATAAGGACTCCTCTAAGTCCTTCCTTGTAGGCATCTGTACACACAAGGAAGTCCTTTTTTGGGTCTGCAATATTGAACACAGGTGCATTGGTTTGAAGGTATTTCAACTCTTGGAATCTCTCTTCACATTCTGATGTCCAAAGGAATTTAACTCCCTTTTTCTGAAGGGAAGTGATTGGGAAACCAATCTTGGAAAATCCTTTTATGAACCTCCTATAGTATCCTTCTAGGCCCATAAAGGATATGATATTAGATACATCCTTTGGATTAGGCCAATCCATAATGGATTTTATCTTTTCAGTATCAGCTGCCAACCCTTCTTCAAAAATAACATGGCCTAAGTAATGGAATTTTTTTTGGTAAAATTCACACTTACTGAACTTAACATAGAGTTGATGTTCTCTTAATACTTGAAGCACTAGCTTGATATGTTCTTCATTCTCTTCCCTATTCTTAGAATAGATTAGGATATAATCTATGAAAACCAATAAAAATATGTCTAAGAATTTACTGAGTACATTGTTCATTAAGCACATAAAAGTGGTTGGTGCATTGGTTAGCCCAAACGGAACCACCACAAATTCATAGTGACCATATCGTGTCCTAAAGGTCGTTTTGTGGATGTCCTCATCCTTAATTCAGACCTGATGGTATCCATACCTCAAGTCAATCTTGGAGAAAATTGTAGCACCCCTTAATTGGTCAAACAAGTCACCGATCCCTGGCAATGGATACTTGTTCTTTATGGTCATCTTATTGAGTTTCCTATAGTCTATGAACAACCTAAGTGCGCCATCCTTATTTTTCACAAACGAGGCTGGTTCTCCCCATGGAGACACAATAGGCTAAATAAATCCCTTGTCCATCATATCCTTTAGCTATAGTTTGAGCTCAACTAGCTCTGGTGTACTCATTCTATAGGGTGTTCTAGACACTAGCACCGCTCTTGGTGAAAGTTCTATTGAAAGGTCAATATCTCTTCTTGGAGGTAGACCTGGTACCTATTTTGGAGACACATCTATATAATATATTAATATGGGATGGTCATCTAGGATTAGTTTTTTGTCCTCATCGTAGTCCAACACTTGTATTACATACAAAGGACATCCTTTTCTGCAATACTTCTTCACTTGAAGGGACGATACTTGTCTCACTGAGACAAGATTTTGAATCCCTTGTAGGGTTACCTTTCCCCGTTCTTCATCTTCACACTCCAAAGTCCTATTGTAACATTCCAACTTGGTTTTATGGTCAACCAACCAATACATGCCAATCAACATGTCATAAGATCCTAAAGAAAATATGCTTAAGGTTGCTTGGGTGGGAAATCCACTCATAATGAATTGGCATGCTGATATGACCTCTGTTACTTTTCTTTTGGTTCTAGTGGCTAGTTGTACCATCCATGATTTAACATGTTTAACTTGTTGCAATTTACATTTCTCAATGGTTTGAGGGGAAACATAACTCAAATTAAGACCAGGGTCAATTAAAATGGAAACAATATGGTTTGCAATCATACCTTCCATCTCCATCACTGAAGCTTGGTGGTCAACTTGTCTATTATCCAAGGCTGCATAAATTTGTGGCATGCTCCTAGCCACGCCATTGACTGTGGTAGCCTCTTGGACGTTGTATACCCTCCTATTGTTATGTTTCCTATATGGGCAGTCTCTGAGTAGAGGTTCTTCTCCACAACCCCAACATTTCAAGGGTTCTCTCTTTGGGTTATTAGTCTTACGTGAGGCTTCTCCAAAGGGTTTATTTCCACTTTGAGAGGGGAAATTTTTTTGATATACACTTTTAGTAGGAAGGCTCATCTTAGAACCTTTCCCATAGTTCTTAAATCTTTAGGGTTTAAACCCCTTTTTCTTGAATTCCGAACTACTTTTCTTCTTCTAGTCCTCATGAGGTTCTGCCTTATTATTGAACTTCTCATAGCAATACATTGCCTTTCAGATAGTGTCTTCTAAGGTCTTTGTCTCATCAAATTCAATTCTGTCCCAGAAGGACTGAGGCAGTCCACTAATAAATTGTTTCATCTTTACCTTTTTATCATTTATGTAGGGAACATACCTTATCAACTCAAGGAATTTAATGATATATTCATCTATGGTGAGTTGTCCCAACTTGAGTTCATAGAACTCCTTGGTATTCCCATCAAAGTATTTCTCTGAAAGATACTTCTTCTTGAAGTATTTCTTAAATTTTTTCCATGACAAGTCCTTCTCATGGATTCCTTTCACATTCCTAAGGTCCTCCCACCAAATGGAGGCCTTTCCATTCAAGTTAAAAATGACTATTCGAACCTTTACATTTTCAGAGTAGTCATGGACTCTAAAGTACTTCTTCAAGCCAAGCAACCAAACTTATTATGTTTACCCCTTCTTAATTTCTCCATCAAAAGTGGGTGGTTTGGATTTCTTGAACTTGTCAGGGTCATGGCTCTTGGAATGTTTCCTATTCTTTCCTTTCCTCTGGGAATGCGAACAATTTTTTCTACTAGAAGATTCCTCAGAGTTATCAATTTCCTCACAAGAGTACTCTTCCAATCAGTGTCTCTTGGCTCCATGTCGAGCCTTCTTTGAGGTGCTCCTCCTTGTGTGGCCACTTTCAGGACCGTGCTTTCTTATCTCAGGTGGAATTTGGGTTTTCTTAGTATGATGTCTGTCCACATGACTGGTTTTTGGTCCATGTTGTAGCTGCCTTTGTATATCTGATAAGCTTTGCAGTAGGAATGCATTAATTTCAGTTTTCTTTTCCTGCTCTTTTATCAACCTTTCATTGTCATCCTTACGTCTCTGTAATTCTTCCTTGAGGCTTCTTACAGTTTCAGCCAAATCTCGAGGGGTTTCCACCACCCTCCTTTCATCGGATTCTTCCTCTCTATTGTGGGGGATTTTCCCCAATTCATGGTGTGTATCCATCCTTTACGTTGTAGTTTTCCTGTAGTCCACTGACTGCTTGAGTGCTGAGAAAACATTTTTTTTTAGTTAATGACCTACTAGTTTATGAACAACTCACAGTTCAAATTTTTCAAAACATATACAACAGTATAAAGTTTCATTTCTTCCTTTAGTAGAGTTTTAACTAATATTCTAAGGAATGGGTAATATAGGGTGTCACCCCTAAAATTTCTCTAATAATATTTTTAAGCGACTTGTTCATGAGCCCAAGTAGGCCAAGTGTCGTAACCATGCTCTGATACCAATTTGTAACACACTCAAACCCTAAGTACCCTTTCTAGGGACGGTGCATCAAAATTTTTCTTATTCCAATCAAATTGAAGCCTCTTCCAAAGGTATTCATCTTCTTCAACTCAATCTTATCTCTCTAACGACCGCTTTCAGACTCAAAATCGACCTTTGGATTTCAAGTTATGACCTTCTGAAGTTCTTCGAGAATTATCAGACATGCGCCACATGGTTCCCACATGGATCCACCTAATTTGTACCATCCTCAAGTTCCTACATCCACGGGGGAGGCCATCCACTGTCCAATCCAACGACGGAACATGGTATACATTTAACACATGAGCTAGAGGGAAGTTCAACGTTCGTCGCTTCGGCTCTGAACATCCCTTCTCCTTTCTTCACGCCTATCCTACGGAGTCCTGAATTCTCGAACTCTCGAAGGAGCCTGAAATCTCACCACGTGTCTTTGACCTTCAGGACTTTTGGCTTATCCTCAATACTTCACTCCAAACCTCTGGAGTCCCAAAGTCCTGGACTCCCGAAGGGTCCACCCTCACACGTGGTGATGCACTAGACGCAGAGGCAAGGAAGGGTGGGTATTGAGCACTGATACCAATTTGTAACACACCCAACCCCTAAGTACCCTTTCTAGGGTTGGGGCATCAAAAATTTGCTTATTCTAATCATCTTGAAGCCTCTGCCTGAGGTCTTCATATTCTTTTACTCAACTGTAGCTCTCTAACAACTGCTATCAGACTCAAAACCAAGCTTTGGATTTCAAGTTATGGCCTCCTAAAGTTCTTCGAGCATTATCGAACATGGGCCATGTGGCGCCCACATGGATCCACCTCATTCGCACCATCCTCAAGTTCCTACATCCACGAGGGAGGTCCATCCACCGTCTAATCCAACGACGAGACATGGTCTTCATTTAACACATGAGCTAAAGGGAAGTTCAACATTCGACACTTCGACACTAAAATTTCCTTCTCCTTTATGCATGCCTATCCTCTGGAGTCTTGAATTCCTGAACTCCTGAAGGAGGCAGGAATCTCTCCACATGGCTCCATCCTTCAGGACTTTTGGCTTATCCTCAATACTACACTCCAAACCTTTGGAGTCCCAAAGTCCCAAAATTCTGAAGGGTCCACCCTCACATGTGGTGACACACTAGACATGGAGGAAAGGATGGGTGGGTCCCAAGAATTCAACCCACCAAATGGGAAAAGTAAGAAAGTGCCAGGGGTGACACACGATAATGCAAAGATGACACATGGTCCCTATAGGGGGTGGCACATGTCATGTTTTAATGGGCACATATGGTCTGTGAAAAAAAAGAATCCAGGTGACATGTGGCATGTCAAACGTGGTTACACGTCACCCAGGGTGACGCCAGCATGCCACATCACCCCATACTGATAGCCTTCCAAGCCCTTCGATCTCACGGAGAAGGTGTGTCCAGATAACCCATGTATATATGGCCTTTTTTACTTCATAACTTTGACGTTCAGGGAATCCATGGTGTTACTTCCTCCTTTCTCCCAGAGTGGTCTGTGTCGAGATGACCATAGTCTAGATATAACGGTTAGGGGAGGTCTTGAAGGGCACCTAGATCTATAGTCTTCATCACTTCACAGACCCAACCTTCGGAGGTTCCGACATGATGGTTTCTCTATTCTCCAAAAGAAGGAATATTTTGAAGTACCGTATGTGGGTCCCCCTACTGGATGATCAGACTGGTAAAAGGGGTTCTTAACGAACTTCCCAGATCCACGGCTCTCATCACTTTGGAATTTAGGGAGTTTGGTGCTATAACATCTTTGTTCTACCGAAGTAGGACTTCACCGAAGTTACCTCGATGTGGATCCAATGGTCAACAAGATTCATGAATACCCTTGAATTTGTGGTTGATTTTACCTCATGATTGATGAATGGGTCAAGGTTTAATGATGGGGCAGGTCTATCTACCATGGTTAGGGAGACCACCAGGCATCGTTCAACCTCATGGGTAACTGTAATAATTAGTGGTCTCTAGACGGTTTACAAATGGTAAGGTCGAAACACTCTGGAGCTTTGAACTCCCATATTTTTGAAGCTAGGCAAGCTTATCCCCTTTCGAGCCTAGTGCAAGGTTCCCAGACCTTGGTCACATGGGTCCTTTCAAAAAATCTCGTGGGATATGCACTAATATATTAGCCATGATTTGGTTAAGGACATGGACATGAGCCCTTGGTGACACAAGTGGAATATCTGAAGGAGAAACCCTCTTTCCAAAGGGTTTGAACTTAGTATTCCTGTGAAGGTAGATTCTAGAGGTCAGCAGGACTTAAGCATCCTAGTAAATCCTTCCCCAAAACTCTTGCATACTTACATCCCATAGCTCTCTAGCTGCTAAGTTGAGGAAAGCAAAAGACCATTCGAAAGCATGTGTTCACAAAGATACAATACATCCTTTTACCTTAATAATTCAATATAGAATCTTAGTCATAGACATATAAATATATTCAATCATCATTTCCATTGCAATACACAGGGTATGAAAATACTTATCAGAAAACCAGAATTCGTGAAGCGACTGTTGAAAGGGGTGTCTATTTCCACCCAACTATAGGCACAACCACTCCTGGATCGGATTTACCGCTGGCCACCCCTGAGCTAGACCACGATGCTCTGAGAGAGACTCTTTCTTCTTACTCAACGACAACCAGGGACTAAGGTTACTCTCTTCCTCCCACAAGATCTTGGAAAATGGTTTTCTCTATACCAAGCAAGGATGTTTTCACGAGTACTTCCACAGTCACTCATCATATTTGTTTATCATCTTGTAATGAAAACCCTTCCGGTATCTTCTTGCTCCTAGAACGAGCTTATTTCTCCATTCTTCCTCAAACCAGAGAGCTGCAAGCGCTCTTTTCTCTTCTCGAGATTGGTCTTTCAACTTTGCCTCTTCGTGCAGATATGCCTCCGCCCAAAAATTACCTCTTTTATTTCCTTCCTTGGAAAGGTTTCGTGGGTCTGAATCCCTAGCTCATGGTCAGGTCTGGAAGTCTTGCAGATGGGTACTCTACCCCATCTCCTCATTAACTCCTTAGGATGACTCTTCCAGCTACTAGTCTGTCTGGTAATTAATTTCTAGGTTAGAGGATTGTTTTCAGTATGAGTCATTAAATCCAGTAAGGTATTGGTTTGGTGGGGGGTCATCTCAACCATTTATGGTTCCCCTCACTATCTCTCTCATAACACCATGGTCTATCTTGGCAAACCCCCCTTTTAGTTGTTATGCAACACTTATCCATTTTCTATTAATAATAGAAAATACATACATTGACCTTTTATAACAAAAAGGTTTATGAAATCCAACATTCACACATATCTAGTCTGCCATAGTCTCTTGGACATTTATAGTTATATTACAAACTGGGGAAACAAGGGTATTACAAAAAGCAAGCAAGCGAAAAAATAAAGGAATAATTCATACTTATGATAGAAATCATTATTAATGAAAGTAGACTTATTCTAGAAGTCTATGTATGATCAGAGATGAGGACATTGAGAGAAGATAGGGATGGAGATCACATAAAGTGATTTATGGAGATATTGTGGAGATTGTTATGCTATATTGAAAATCTTGTTATGAGCACCTCAACTCTATATAATGAGGCCACGTGTATTTTATGATGTAATATAGTGATGTATAATTAGTGTACATTAATACATTGTGATCTTTGATGGGTATTTTCTATTCTTATGTGCAATATATATGTGAATGATTTTTTTTTTATTGATGCTCATAAAACCAACATTTGGTATGTCTTGTTTCTTTATAATTTTGTAAAATTATTTTTTTAATCCAAGGATTCACGTGTTATAAAATAATTTGTAAGGATATTTAAATGAAGTCAAAATTAAGATGGGAGCATAGTGAAGTTGAAGATTTTAGTACACGTGGTTTAAAACTAAAGTCATGTTGAGTCTAAGTAAAGGGTTGTAAAAGGTTTAAATTATTAATTTGTTGTAAGTCAAGTTTTTATTTTATTACTTTTGAGTCCATAAAAAGTATGTTTTAGAGTTTTTAGACTCGCATGGAGGTTAAATAATTTTTCTTTAATGGTCATTAAAGGGTGTCAAAGATTTCCAAAGTTAGTTAAAGGGTTTCATATTACTAAAAGTTCAAATGAAGAGCTTTGTTATGTAAAGTGTTGTAAAGTTCATATTCATTAAGTCATTATTGATATAAAGAGTTGAAATTGAGAGTTTGACAAGTTGATTCAAGGTCAAAGTCAAAGGTGAGGATGAAGTGTTAAACTCAAAATTAAAGGTGCATGATCGATGTTACCCAACACCTTTATCATTGTTGTATTTGAAAGACAGGTACATGATTGGTTGTACTTGACACCCTATGTTTATTGTTCTTATTCTTCGACAAGAAAGTGTGAATCATTAATTTTTTTAAAATGAGAAAAGGAGGAAAGAGACATCAAAACGCTAATCAAGAAATTGAAATACTACAACAAGATATTAATGATGCTTTTCAAGAAATAAACAAGTTATTGAAGAAAAATCATTCCATAATTGGAAAATTTGCAGAATTCATATCACGATGTAATGAACTTTATCATGATTTTGTTAGTTTTTCTACACAACACATTGACACATTAGAAGAAAAATTGAAATCACTAGATCACTTTGTGGATGATATTTTCAAAATTCAAGATCAAAATGATAAATTGATAGAATCATTTCACAAGAGTTATTGACAAAGGAAAATGTGTTATTAGCACTCGAAAGTGAAGTAAAACAGTTAAAACAAGAGAAAGTAAAGTGTGATGCAATTTGTGATACACGTGACCTGATTTAGAATACTGATAGTTCTTATGATACTTGTTATTTGGTTGATGGTAATAATGTTGATGTACATATGTCTCTCTCTTGCTCTAAGACTCCAAATGATGATGCTCCAAATGATGATCATGATGATATTTATAAAGATGAATCTCTTACTAAAGGCAATGAACTAGGTTGTTTTGAAAAGCACACAAAGGGAATAGGTTCAAAACTTAAGGATAAAATGGGATTTGAAGGAAAAAGTTTAGACAAGAATGGTCAAAGTATCTAGAAGCCCATACAAGTATGTGTAAGACCAAGAAATGAAGACCTTGGTTATGAAGGTCAAACAAGCAATGCAACTATTAAGTTTGTGAAAGTATAAACCTTGACAATGGGTGAATTGTTTA
>SNQJ01S0233581.1:3129-13415 GCA_010110895.2 Picea sitchensis
CTTCTAACCACTTGTCCACTTTGTAATTTCTCCATTAACTTTATTATTTAAAGAATTTATTTTCTATCCACTTTGACTTATAGTACACTCATCGCTTCACTTTATTATTTAAATAATTTCTTCTTTGCAACCACTTTGACTACTTTGACTACTTTGGGGCTTCTAGATGACTCATGAGGGTTCTCCATCTTCACATGGCCATAAATCTCTAACCATGAGGAGTTATGTGACTTTCCACATACCACCGGAAATGGCATGACATGTACTATCCATCTAGAATAGTCTTACCTTCAAATATATTAAAAATCAGACAATTATACATCAAACAAACTTAGTTCCATTACTAAAACCTTTGTGCTACCGGAATTCGCTACCGGACTTTCTTCAAGGGTTGAAATCAATGACAACCAACCCAATTGATCAACAATCTCCACCTTTGGCATTGATGGCAACACTTTGATGAAATACTAAAGTCATATCACTCATGCTCCCTCTGTAACCATTGCTCCCCCTAGAACCATGCATATGTGCCCTTTCTCCAAGAATTTACCTTTTCATCTAATAAATCTCTCCCCCTTTTTCATCAATGGAAAATGTATCTTTCCATCCGGGGCTTCTCCCCTTGACTAAACTCTTCCTGAAAAATGATCTCCCAACCTGAATTTTCATCTTTATGGTGCTTCCTCGTGTAAATCTAAGACATATAAGATAAGCATTCAAAAGAATTCATTTTGGAGTAGAAATTACTCTAAGTCTCTAGAGAAGATACCCAAAGGCTTCATGTGGAAGTGGTTTTGTAAAGATCTATGCCACTTGTTCTTTTGTGCCCACATATTCAACTCTGATGTTCTTCCCTACAACCTGTTCCCGTAGAAAGTGACACTTGATTGGAATGTGCTTCGTCTTGGAGTGCATCATCAGGTTCTTTGAGATACTAATGGTGCTTGTATTATCTTAATAGATTGGAATGGGATCATCATATTCAACCTGTATATCAGTCAAAGTTTGTTTCATCCATAGAACTTGTGTACAACATCATACTACTAAAATATACTCTATGTCAGTTGTAGATAAAGATATTGATGATTGTTTATCACTTATCGAAGATACTAAACAGTCACCCAAGTAGAACGTTGCTCCATTGGTGCTTCATCGGTCATCAATGCAACCTACCCAATCTACATCTATGTAGGCAATAAGTGATAGATCCTTTCCTTTTGGATACCATAATCCAAACTCTTATGTTCCTATGAGATATCTGAAAATCCTCTTCACTGCTAAGATATGTGATTCCTTTGGTGTTGCTTGAAATCGTGACACCTGTCCAACTACCTGCATTGCATCTAGTCTGGATGTTGTCACATATAGTAAGCTTTCAATCATTGACCTGTATTGCCTTTGGTATGTAGACATGGAATCATCATATTTGCTCAATTTGTAATTGGTTTTCATAGGAGTAGTAATTGGTTTGCAATCTTCCATTGTGAACCTCTTTAGTATTTCTCTGATATACTTAGTTTGAGAAATAAAAAATTATTGGTTTCTTTGACGTATCTGAAGACCCAGAAAGGAGGATAGTTCTCTAAGTAATGAAATTTCAAATTCATTTTTCATATCCTCTGCAAATTGTTGGTTTAACATATCATCATTACTTTTAAAAATAATATCATCAACATAAACTTCAATTAATAAAATACTATCTTGAGTTACCTTGATGTAGAGGTTATTTTCTGCACTTTCTTTTCTGAACCCTACATGTTGTAGATATGTATCCAGTCTAGATTACCATGCTCTATGAGATTTGTTTAGACCATACAAGGCCTTCTTCAATTTACACATATAATCTGCATTCGCTGACAACTGAAATCCTTTTGGTTGTTCAATGTAGACTTCTTCTTCAAGTTCCTCATTCAGAAAAGATGATTTCACGTCCATCTGATACACTTTAATATTCTTGGAGCATGCATAAGATAAGAGAAATCAAATTAATTCCATTCTGGCAACTGGGGAAAATGTCCCTTTAAAATTTGATCCCTTCAACCTGTGTGAATCCTTTACATACCGATCTAGCTTTATTCTTTATAACATGTCTATCTTTATTCAATTTATTTTTGAAAACCCACTTTGTGCCAATCACATTCTTATTCTTTAGTCTTGGAACCAATTCCCAAGTCTCATTCTTCTCTATTTGATCCAATTCTTCATTCATGGCATTATTTCATAATTTATCCTTGTTGGCTTCTTCAAAACTGTTTGGTTCAAACATAGATAAGAGTGCTAGGTACATTTGTTCTGGTGAACAGATTCTTCTTCTAGTCTCAACTCCTTCATTCTTGTTTCTGATAATCTGATCTGAAGGATAATTCTTTTGTACTCATTTGCTAGGTGTCTTTGGAGGCACTTGTTGAACTTTCTCTTCTACTTTTGTCTTATCCTCTTCATCTTCCCATTCTACTTCTTCTTCATATTCTACTTCATCTTCATAAATTTGTTTCATTGATTCATTTTCTTATTCCTTTAATTCTCATCCACATGTTTCATTAATTTTTACATTGATGATTTCCACAAAATTTTTCAACCTCATATTGTAACACTTGTATGTTTTCCTTGTACTTAAGTAACTAGCAAGTACTCCTTTGTCCACATGAGAGTGAAACTTTCTCATCTTGCGATCTTCTCTTTTGATGTAGCATTTGCTTCCAAATACTCTGAAGTGATTCACATTTGTTGGTCTTCCTTTAAATAGCTCGTAGGGAGTTTTGTCATTGTTGTTTCTAAGCATTACTCTATTTTGAATTTGAATTTTTGTATGCACTGTATGTGTCCAAAAAATATCTATCAATTTGGAATCCATTAGCATTGCTCAAGCCATTTTTTGTATAAATATCATCCATTATGATAATGGTCCTTTGTCTCTGAACCACTCTATGAACCAATCTATGAATCCATGCTCTCATCCACTGTCATATATCTGTCCAAACCTAATAAGTGTTCTTACGAATCCATATTTGTCTATACTATCCAAAACTCTACTACACAACTGTTCATAATGTTGACCCATTTATTACTATACTATCATGCAGTCTTCACTACTACAACCGATTAATCTATCAAATTTTACGTATTCTAACTGACTTCTCTGGATCTGTCTACTCAAACTCTGCAAGCTACTCGAAAGATGGCTCTTTGGTCTGTCACAACCATCACATAGACTCCTCTTGTCTAATACTCATATTACCTGGGAGTCTCTAAGTCCGATGGCTCAGAACAATTCATGATCTCATGTGTATTCATCATCATCTTCATTGGTAGATTCATCATCTCTCTGATCTATGACTTATTTCTTTCTTTTTGTGGATTCATCTTTCACTACAATGCCTGAAAGTACAATATCTTGAACCTATTCCTTATTTACATGTCCTTCTTTTCTTTCATTTATTTTCCAAACCTTCATGTATCTGATGTCTTTATTTTTCTCTGTAGAATTTTCTTCATCTCATTTTATTACCAATATTTTGATCTATGGGACCTGGTCTTTGTTCACCTATTCTTTGTGTTTTATTATCCATACTTTCTTATATCCGATATCATTCTTATCTTTCATGGAAGTATCGATCATGCTTATACAATCACTAGATATGTCTCCATAGTTATGACATTTGTAACATTCGATGTTACGTGGGGCCACATAGGCACTTCTTTCTTGAACATTTCTTTTATAATCCGTGCAATATGCAACCTTATGTCCAAAATTAGTACAATAAAAACAATGACCATAAAATAAATTTGCATAACTGGGAGTGAATGATCTTCTTTGTGGCGTAGTGCTTCTAAATTTTTGCCTTGACTGATCATTATCATGATTGAAGATTCTTTGTGGTTTGAACATGGATAGTCTTCTTGAAGATGTATCTTCAATAGTTTTCTTACATTCTGGTTGACCATGATTCCTTCCTTTGAGTATTTCTGCATAAATTTTTCTATTTTATTCATTCTTCTTTTCTAGCAACCTAGAGTGCTTCTCTTCATTCTCTATAACTGATGTGGATGTTTTGTTCTCTTCAATGTTCTTGCTGAGCTTGATCATTTTACTTCTCAATGTGACAACTTCTTCTTCAAGCTTCTCAACCTTTTCTTATTTCTTCATTATCTGAGACTTCATGACTTCTTCTGTTATTTTGGCTTCTTCAAGATGAATTTTTAATGTGATTTTTTCTTCTTCAAGCCCTTTCTCTTCTTGACCAAACTCTGACTCAAGATGGTTTATATTATTAGTTATTTCCTTGAGATGATCTGTCAATATATTCTCTCTCATATATGATTCTTCCTTCTATGCTACTATGTTGGCTTCCAAATACTATTTTTTATCTTTAATATTTTCGTCGATCTTTCTGGATTCTTCTAGTTGAGTTCTTAAGTTCTTGATGACCTATTGGGCTTCTTAAAAATTGTGATCATTTTCCTTTTGTTTCATCAATTCTTTCTTGAGTGACTTGTTTTCTTCTCTTTCTTTTCTTAGGTCATCTAAAGCACTGATCAATTTTTCTTCATAATTGTCTTCTTTTTCAATTAGTTTTTCGGTCACATTTCCTTCATGGCATTCTATTTCAATATGTCCACATTTTTCACAATTAAAGAAAAAAAAATACCTCTATTGATTATGTACTCTTCATCTTTTGAATCTATTTGACATGGTGAACATATTTCTTCTTGACATGTACCTGCATCTTCTTTGGCATTTTTTGAATCTGTGATGGGTAAAGAATATATGTCATGTAACTTATCCCAAAGTTCTTTGGCTTATGAAAATTTACCAACCTTTTCTCTTACCGGATTAGGTAATCCTTCCCAGATGAAATCTATTTCTATTTTGTTATTATTCTTCAATTCCTTCTTGGATGAAGTCTTGAACTATCATATCATGTAACGACTAATAGCCAAATGTAATGCCCATTTGCCTGTAAAAATAATTTTGTGCTTCTGCTCCATATCTCATACTTTAACCCATTATGACCATTAAATAGTGGTACTCCATTCTCAGAATAATCCATGATCTCCTTCCAGTGGTTAAATTTATTTATGAAGGAACCTGCTATGATTCCAATTGTTGGATTATTGAGAGGGGGGTGAATCAGTAATAGAGAAATACAATCTTTTTTAACCATAATATTCAATTGTTATATTTCTTTATGATCAATGTAACATTATTATTCAATAGTTTCAGAGTAAATAAAAAATGAAAAAATGAGCAATAATACGCATACACAGTGCACCAGTGTTTTACGTGGAAACCCAAAGTGGGAGAAAACCATGGAATGATTTTTCTTATATGTCTTTAATAATTACATTTATTGGAAGCACCAACTTCCTTTTTCTTCCAACTACAACTGAAAGGAGGCTCCAAGCCCCTAGTTTCTCAGGCTACAACCTAAAGGAACCTCCAACTCCCCAATTGTATGGCTACAACCAGAAAGCGGCTACAAACCCCTATGTTCTCTGGATACAACCAGAAGGTGGCTACAACCACCTGTCCTTGCCCTATCCAACCGCCCTGGCGTAGAAGGAGAATGATGGAACCACTATCACACTATCACTGTGAGATATACGACTGTACAACTGTACCAAACTGTACCAAACAATCTGTAACAACATGTACCAAACAACCTGTAATCAACCTGTACCATAAACAAGTGCATCAACCATGCACCAACCTGTACCTCAACCTGTACCATCAACAAGTGCATCAACCATGCACCAAATTTGTAACAATCATGCATCAAACACACATAAACTATGACTCATCAAGATGTACCAACATCATCAACTATACACCTCCTGTATGTGTCAACTCATCAACTACTTGTCTCAACCATGTACCCAACATGTACCTCAACCAAAATCCCTTATCAATTTCATCATCCAAATCTGATTTGTAACTCTGTAATTGATCTGGTATATATGGTCACATACCTGTAAACCTTCCTTAACTTTAAGAACAAGAGACTAGCGTTTTCATCAAACGTTACTTTAGTCTCACGTGACTAATTTTGGATTAGTCAACAACCCTAACTTGAAATAATAATAAATATGTACCTATAATGAATAAAGATCTGAAAATACTACACAATGGTCTTCAGTGTCTTTTATGCAATTCCTCCAGGTTTCACTACTTGGAACCTCTCAGAAAATGGGTTATAGCAAAAATGGCATACCTTGTTGAATTATGGCTTATTGTAGAGAGTGTGCCCGCATAGAATATTTGTTGTATTGATCTGAAAATGGTACATAGAATACTACAGACTGCACTCTAACCAATACATTTAGTATTACTGAATTTGGATCTATTATGAAAAAGTTTTGACATTTTTACCCAAAACAATTTTTTTAGACTGGTTTCACGACTAGCCACAAACCCTATTTTCCATGGAGTGTAACTCCAAAAATACAACAACCCACAAGATGAAATTTTTATCACAACTACTTGGATATGTTTCCTCAACGACCTCCATATTTTGCAATCAGAATCATTCTAGAAAAAAAAAATATTGTGAAAATGGTGAGATGACTTGTAAATAACATACCTTAGAAAGCATCATCAAAATAATTTATCATCCCTTGAATTTCAGTCTTCTTTACTTCACCTTCCCTATGGAATTTACCTTATATATCCTTTGGTTACCTCAGTCACTTGTAGATATTCAATATGCTCAAGTGTGATTAAAATGAGAGACATTTGCCTCTTATTTATACTTTTATGTAGCTTCCTCAAGGGGTTACCTTCTAACCATCTCAAACCACTTTCTTTATTTTAGGGTTAACCCACTTCTAACCACTTGTCCACTTAGTAATTTCTCCATTAACTTTAATATTTAAATAATTTATTTTGTATCCACTTTGACTTATAGTACACTCATCACTTCACTTTATTATTTAAATAATTTTGTATACTTTTATGTAGCTTCCTTACGAGGTTACCTTCTAACCATCTTAAACCACTTTCCTTATTTTAGGGCTAACCCACTTCTAACCACTTGTCCACTTAGTAATTTATCCATTAACTTTATTATTTAAATAATTTCTTTTGTATTCACTTTGACTTATAGTGCACTCATCACTTCACTTTATTATTTAAATAATTTCTTTTTTTCAACCACTTTGACTACTTTGACCTTTTGGGCTTCTAGATGACTCATGAGGGTTCTCCAACTTCACATGATCATAACTCTCTGACCGTGAGGAGTTATGTGACGTTCCACATACCACCAGAAATGACATGACATGTACTATCCATCTCGAATAGTCTTACCTTAAAATATTTTAAAACTCATACCATTATACATCAAACAAACTTGGGTCCATTACTCAAACCTTTGTGCTACCAGAATTCGCTACCAAACTTTCTTCAAGGGTTGACATCAATGACAACCAACCCAATTAATCAACAATCTTATCAACAAGGATATCCAACACTCTGAATATCTGCATCCCACTTTTTTTTTAATTTATTCTTGATGGAGGAGCATAAAGTTTTTTTGATGTATTAGAGATTTAGGAGGGTTACTGGTTTATTTTAATTATCTGGAGAGAAAATCGTTAAAACTATTTTGAGAAATATATGTTTAGAACTCTGAGTGTTGTTCAAAGACATGTTTTTTTCTCCCTTGTGGAAGCCAACATTTGTAATATTCTATACTATAAATAAAATTCCAAAAGTGAAGTTGTTATTTCCCTCTCTTTTTTTAACATGATAGAAATGTTTAAATGCATATACGAAATGTAATTTTATCTTAATATGAATAAAATTATGATTTTTTCCGAGGAAACAAAACATGTATTTTGCACCAAGTTATCTATATTTTAACATAAATTATGGATATATCACATCCTTTATTCATCAAAATCCAATATACATAGTCTATACATATCTCGATGTATAGTCCAAGACATTGTTTGCAACTTCACTACATAGTTTCCATCTTATAGGAATTATCAAAGAAAATGTATGGTTTTTCAAACTTGTCAAGCTATAACAATGTGACATACTAAAATATTCCAAAAACTTCTCTACCTATAGCTATGCATTGATCAACAAGATCCAATAGATTTATAAAGATATAATTGTTCTATAAAATTATTCATTTGCAACAACTTAGGGTTTTCTACAAGCTAAGGGTTCCCTATGAATACAGGTTTCATTACATAATATATAAACATGCAATCAAACACTCTATAATACATGCCAAACATTAAAGGAAAGTAGATCATATCAAAAATATCAAGAAATTATCAGTCTCTTCCATGATTACAACACATCACATCTCAAATATGATAGGAATCATGTATCATTACAATCATTTTAATTTTAAGTCATTATATTTGTTTAATTCGTATATGATATCTAGTGGTCACACCTAATACTCATCATCCATCATAACTATTAGTTCTCCCATTCAACACATAGTCCCCTTTCAACAAGATTGTTGAACATAGAGTTCAGGGGGGATATAATGTCGTAACATGAAATTAAAAGTCAAACAATGAAAGGAAATGAATCTACCAAATAAAAAGAGATGATATAAAGATGTGAGAATGTCGACACAACAAAATGTAATAATCATATGGTAGGGTTTTTCTAAACCTTTTTCTTTAATATGTAATTTTAATTCATATTTGAATTTATACAAACCTATACGCTTCCATATCAGATTGAGATCCCAATGTGAGGAAACAAAGAGTGACTATGCTCAAAACCATCAAAGGAGGATTAAGTTGATTTCCCTTAGGAAACACAGTACGGCTACCATGATATTGAACAATAGAAGTAAAATCAATGTTCCAAGGAGAAACATAGCATGTACAAGGAAGGTGAATTGTTTTTTGTAGAACCATAGTTCATAGAGGAATGGAGAGTCCAATAGCTCAATAAAAGAGGCTTCTTCATTCTCTCTTCTTGTAAATCTTATGGAACAAACTCTCAGAAAACTAGAGGGGAAAACAACTAGCAAAATCTTAAGGGCCTTAAGGCACCACATTCACTGTATCAGACAATTTTTATTTTTAGGGCGTGTTAGCACTCTATAATTTTCCTAAGGTTGTGGAGGCAGTCACAAAGGCAACATCAAAACCACTTCGAGTCTTGGATCTAGCCCTCCAAGACTCAGAGAGGGATCTCTCTGTCAAAATTATATTTGTTTGAATAGATATTAGGCTAGCTATGCAAAATAGGTCTTTTTTTTTATTTGAGGTGTTTGGTTGAATGGTTGCTTTAGAATCCCATTGGGATATGGGGTCACTACAACGAACGATCAAAAATCCATGTCATAAGGCTAATATTTGCAGGGAAAGGTAGACAACTCACTGGATCCTTTAATTTAAATGAAATGGGTGAGTCAGAACATGTCAAGAAATCCAATTAAACATAGAGCAACTAAGAATTATGATTTTAATATTCAGTGGAGAACATAAAAAACTATACCAAGCCAGAGACAAAGGGTACGTTAAAACCAATTATGTTCTAAATCTTCTCAGAATAATTCAGAGGAAGACATTAATTATGATAACAAAGAAAGAAATTTACAAAGAGGGATGCACATCAGCAGTCGAAATAGTCACAAGAATCCTACAGCATAACACTGTATTATTGAATTGATGAAAATATAGAAAGCTCAGTGAGTTGTTTTACAAAAACTAAATCATGGTCCTCTGAATGATCAACCTTACACATTTGATTCATAAAAATATATAAACAAGACTCTCCTCAGGCTCAGGAGCTCAAATTCAACCACCACGGACAAAATAGGAATAAAAATCCCTAAAAATCTTGAACTGTCCACCATGAAAGATGGGCCAAATTTCTGCAAAAAAGGGGTCCACTCAGACATCTGTTTCTCTTCAATACTGGCACCTGGGAAAAAAATGAAGGAGGTTATTGTATATGAGCATGTGTTTGACAAAAAATTCCTTTTATTTCTCCAAATTCGCCTCCATCTCGCCGAAACATCTCCCGTAAAAAGACGACTGAAACAGAAAGAACCAAAAATCCAAAAAATGAGTCTGAAAGATAGCTTTGATTCTCCCATATGGTAGTACATGTGAAAACACTGAGAGAGGTTTTTGTTATTCATCCCATTAAAGAGAAAAAACTCTCTCGGTTTTGCAAACTTCAATTTCTTTTTCCCGGAATCCTCTTCGAAAGACGACTAGTCAGAAGTAGAAAAATGGTGGTTTTGAGTTTTTGGATGGGTGGTGTTTTTGGGGAAAGGTGGTATTCTGGACCCCCCTAGAGT
>SNQJ01S0233582.1:4784-18814 GCA_010110895.2 Picea sitchensis
ACCTAGTCCACCTTACATTGAATGAACTCCACTATTATCACTATGGGCCCTCTAGGGCCCCCCACTATCTCTCTAGCTACCTTACAGGTGTACGTGACCTGTAGTGGGTCTGCATGCATACATACGCACCCTGCTTCATAGACAATCTGCGTACATACGCAAGTTTCTTAAGTGTCAGTAGCATGCCTGTGTCAAGAAATTTTTCTTTAAGAAGAGGCAATCAACTTCTTCCCTGATTGAAGTTTGAGTTCTCAGGGTTTCTTGATTAAGTATAGTGTCCCTATTTTTACAGTCGTAGCCTGGGTTTGATGTTAGTTTGCTTATCTTTTTAAATATTTCTTGTGTTTTCTTTGAAAGTGTTTTAGACGAGTCTCTGAGTCTTTGATCAACCTGTTTGGTGTCTTCACTGACTCCCTGCGATCCACAGTAGGCCAGAGGTAAATTTTGGTCTTGTCTTGTATTTTACTTTTTCCCTTTTGCTTTCTTTAAAGGAAAGAAAAAAGATTTATTTTGAGTTTTCTTGTTTGAAGCATTTCAAAAAAAAATAAAAAAAATCATTTCTTTGTTTGGTTAAGTAGTTGGGTTGATTATGTTGCTTGTTAGGAAAAAGAGTTATTTTCTTAAGTTCTTTACTGATTTATTAGAACATTAAGTAGCTCGTAGTCGAGAAAAATTTTGTTTTAGGTTTTCCTTTAAAAGATCTTAGAAAAAGTAATTATGAAAAGTTGGTTAAAGAGTTAGTTGCAAATCTTTATTTGTCAAATAAAAGTAATTTTGCTTTCAGTTTCATTTATTTCTCCTTCTTTGTCTCTCAAAATGAACCACTAGTTTCATTGTCATTTCCTTGACTTAAAACAAGCCATTTAAAATTAACGCTAATTTAAAATCAATTAGACTTTATGTTTGTAGGGTCAATAAAATAGTCTAGGCTAGAGCCTTGAATTAGGTTGGAGAGGAAATTCTTCAAGTTTACAAACAAACGTTGGAGTCAGTGCTAGGGAGTGTAAAAATTCTAGTAAATGTGAAATTTATCTGGGACCCCCCTCTAACATAGGGGCTAAACATGAGGTCACGTGCGAAAAGGTAGCGGAGATAACCCCTCCAAATGCGGACCAAGCGTAGTGGGGAACGCATATAGAGGACTTGTCATGGGATACTGTGAGTTGCAGTTTCTTACGAAGATTTGTGGATATCGAATCCATTCAAGTTCCTCAGTTGTCTTCCAGACCACTTGCTTTCGATAACCTTAATAGGTTTCAGGCTTGATACCCTCCTCATTGAGGTTCACTCGACTGTCGACTGTACCTGCCTGGTGAGTGTTCGTGAGTTGGAAACCTATTTTCATTTATTCTAGAGACTTACACATGTGACTACAGGGGTATACCATGATACCTAGGGCAGATGTCGGGCCACGTTTTGTAGAGTATACTCAGAGGGTGCTTCCATGTTCGAGTTGCACTTGCACCGGTAAGTTTCTCTAGTGTTGGCTGGCGTAACTGTTCTTCCAACTAGATAGTGGTTTGCTTGATTTGTCTCATAGGATCCTTTCTAGTGTGTGCTTGGTTTTCAAACATTAGTAAAATCCTTAGTGTGTCTTTGATCTTCTCACACAGTGGAAGATCAAGATCTCCATTGGTCGTGAAGAATTCAGGGTCTGTTGCAAGTTACATTGGAGCCACCACCGCCACCGTTACGATGAAGACTTGACCAAGAAGGGTCATTTGAGGCGATCGGGCCACATGAAACTATGCCTGAGCCATCCCTGAGAGGAGAAAACTTGAATCCGGAGGAACCGACTATTTCTGACCTCAGAGTGGAAGCTCTCAGACAATTTAACCCTCCGATCACTAACTTGTCGGTGCCACTTTTGATACAGCTTGCCCCTCCAAGGGTAACCCATCATGAGTGTTAGATAGTATTGCAAGAAGTGTTGGAAGCAAATGCTGCTACTTTGTCTGGGATTCCTCACACTCCCTCAACGACTACCACCACTGGGGGCATTCTGCCTCCTAACCCACCTTCATCGGTCTGGACCACAATGGTCTTAATCACCTCTACTTTGGGAAGCAGTCTAATTCCATCTATGGCATCGATCACTGCACCGTTCTCACAGAGTGTGACGAGTCCTCCATTTTCATACGAGATGCCCAGATTTTATACGAACTCTGTCCTCACCTAATCCACCCTACAAACCATGGGTATGGGGGTAGGGAGGTCAAACGATCCTTTTCAAGGGTTCATGGGGGGCACCTCAGCCCCCTATNTATAACACTATCCCTTACGATGAGGGTCATATAACTCCTTCATCCCCCTCGCTTGGTGGTTCTCCCCAACAACCCGTCGGGCCGAACATGAACTACAACTTGTTCGGAGAAATTATTCTAGGACCTTCTTCCTACATCACGTCGTTGGGTTCAATATCGTTCTCTTTGTTCGACGCGTTTAAAAATAATTCTTTCTCATCATTTTCCGTCTCGGTAGGGGGAAAACCTGGTTTTGGACAACATAATCCTGTGCAGGGTGCTATTCCTACACAGGGGGCAAACACATGAGTCTTCTCCTCATAAGGACTGGAATCCATGGCAGGGAGAAGTTCCCTCATCAGGGATGCCGACCGGGGGAAACCCCTTCCATGGTTAATGGAACCCCGGGCAAGGCTCAATACCTATGCCCGTCGGATCAGCATGGGCAACTCTTTATAGAATATTTGGAACACAACACAAGGAGAATTCCCTGCTCATCTGTCAATGTCCAATTATGGGAATCAATCGATGATTTCCCAACAAACACAATATCTGTTTGCTAGACAAGGCCATGATATTTACCAGAACCCTGGCTAATAGCCCAACTTTTCCTAGCATCCTAGTGCCAATCAAACTCTAGGCTCTTTTCTTCCTATACATAGTTAGCAACCAAAACTACTGTTTCTTGCGATGTTACATTTTCCAGAATTGTCAAGATTGTTAAACGACCCAATCTGTCACAATCTGCATTGGCCTCCCATGCCAACTAAGTTTCCCTCAGACATTCCAAAATTTGAAGGCAAGCCTAATGAAGATCCAGGTGATCAAGTGACCACTTTTCACCTATGGTGCTCATCGAACTCACTGGAGAAGAATTCATACAATTGCGTCTGTTTCAACACACTCTTATCGGGAGTGCCTCGAAATGGTACATCGAGCTCGACCGCTCAAGATACTCTTACTTTAGATATTTGGAGATGGTTTTCCTAAACCATTTCCAACTACCTATGAGATACGATGCCGACACCAAATTGCTGGCCAACTTTGAGCAAACAAAGGTCGATCATACCTCGGATCATATCCAAGAATGGCGACATTGAAAGAGTTTGATAAAAGTACCAGTCCCACTGGCTTTCCTACTAGAGTGGTTGCTTAAGTGTTTGGTACCTCAATTATCCAAGGACGTTGCAAAGTCAGGAGTGTTTTTAGAGGAAGAGGCGATAATGAGAGCTCAACATTTTGAACTGATATACTCTCAGTTTGGTTTACTCTACGAGGTTTTTCCAGATGTGCCACGATCCATCCTTGACAAGGCTAGACACACATCTAGACCACATGCTGATGGTATAGTTGATTCAGCACAAGCAAAAACCACTAATCAACTATCGAATAAATTGCAACAATTGTCGATACAACAGAGATCGACCAACTAGACCACCGGTTTGACTGCTCCCCCTACCCAAACGTCGGACATACACAGTGTGCAGTCGACGAACCCAAAGGCAAACCAACAACCTGGCAGAAAGAAAAAACAACGAAATAAGATGGGTAAGGGGGATAAGAAACCCACCAACAATGATGGTAGGGGCAACACAAAGAAGAGAAAGTCGAAGTATCCATGTAACCTTTGCATGTAAGACCATCCGAATCACCTGTGACCTTGACTTGCATAGGCCCATAAGTTATTTGCACAACAATAGCCTACTGTGTTAATGAACCCATTTCCACATGGGAAAAATTTGATTCAAGCCTCTTTGAGCGCGGATGGGGGCAGTCAGGGACCCCCTCTGTCTTTTAGTAATCCCTCGACCATGAACGTGTATATGATGAAAGGTGACACTTACATAGCAACTAGGGCACACGATTACAAAATGCCAAAAACTGCTAAAAAGGGTAAGGAAGTTGTAAACCCATATGTTCCTCTCTAGATCATGAAGACGATGGGAGAAACAATGACACACAACCCGAAAGGGGTGTTCAAGAAAGCTTCGCATAATCCAAACACAAGGGCCACCCATAATTACTCCGTGGTAGAGGATTTGTCACAAACTCCTTGCGTGATGTCTGCTTTGGAGGTCCTCCAGAGTTGCCCTTCGCAAAGAAAGGATCTGTTGTCCTCTTTGGGGTCTACCGAGACCTGTAATCTAGGAATGATCATGCTTGATACAACGGAATTGAAACCTCGTCTCCCTTACCATGTTGAGCTTCAGATAGTAGTATCTCACCCCACAAAATCTTTTACTTGAAATATTTTTTGCACGGTGGTTGATGAGGGTGCCTTGACATGTGTGATGTCATTGGAGTGTTGGAAGGCCATTAGCCAACCCATTTTGTCTCCATCACCTACTATGCTTACTACTTTCTACGGTCGTTCTTTCAGACCACATGGAATCATTCCTTCTTTCCCCGTGTAGTTAGGAGGGAATACCGTGTGCGTCGAAGTTGAAGTGGTCGATGCGCCTCTCAACTACAACTTGCTGTTAGGAAGGAGTTGGACCTATGCTATGCATGCAGTGGTTTCCACAGTTTTTTGGGTCTTGTTGTTTCCACATGAGGGTTGAATCATAACCATTGATCAGTTGTCCTTCTCATGGCCTGACCCTTCATCGAGGGCATCCACGGTCCCGATGATTGATAACCCTTAGCCCGACGTTGTCGATGTGTGGGATTTTTTGTGCCCACCTTTGATGGGTACTTTCAATTACCTGCCTCCTTCTGGCGATGTCAAGATTATATTGGCTATCCCCAACCAGCCAAGGGATGAAATATTTCAAGTGTCATCGTTTCGTATGACTTACTTTAAATATCCATGGAATCTTCCTTCCCCATCGGTTTCGATGGAAGGGACAGGGCATTTTGGCATGGCCATACCCTTGTCTATGGAAGAAGTTGCGTATATTATTGTCTAGCAAGCTTCAACCACCCCTGATCCGACTCCCGCACAGGAGTTAGATCCAGTTCTCGAGCCTATTTGGGCTTAAGGTTCCCTCGCCACTATCGATTCTTTAGACTTGGTCTTGCCCTCTGATGAGGCAATTTTAAAGGCATTGACTGGTCCAGATAGACCCTGGGATGATCTCCATCACATATCTTATTTCCTCCTAGAGTTAAGAAGAATAGAGGCAGGCGAATTCATGTTGACTATGACTGGAGATAGGTCTTGTCCTATTAATCCTCTGGCTACACACAGATTTTATGCCAAGGGTAATATGGAAACTATCCCTGAAACTATACCTATCGACATCTCCAAAACCCCTGGTGTCATGGAGAATGTCTTCGTCAGAGAAGACTTCTCCCCTGAGGAGATTCAGATATATACAACTTTGTTTAAGGAATTCCACAACATTTTTTCCTGGTCTTACGAGGAAATGCCAGGAATTGATCCAAGAATATTTGAACATGAAATAGCGACTTATCCTGACACCAAGTGGGTCTGATAGAAGCTTCATCTGGTGAATCCTCAGAAAGAAGCAACTATTAAGGCTGAAGTAGAGAAACTTCTCAAAGTTGGTTTCATCTACCCCGTTCAGTTGACTCAATGGGTGTCAAATCTAGTTTCGGTCAACAAAAAGTAGGGTACGATTCGCGTGTGTATGGAATTCTGTGATTTGAACAAGGCCTGTCCAAAGGAAAATTTCACCACCCCATTCATTGACCAGATTTTCGATGAATGTGTAGGCTGTGAGGTATTTTATTTCATGGATGCTTTTTCAAGATACAACCTGATACAAATCAAGACCGAAGACTAGCATAAAACAACTTTTATCTGTCCATGGGGTACATTTGCTTATCGAAAGATGTCGTTTGTCCTGAAGAATGTTGGAGCCAATTTTCAATGAGCCATGTATTTTTCTTTCCACGACCTTAGATACATAGTTGAGGCTTATCTCGATGATTTAGAATCATGATCTCATAAGAGAGCTGATCATCCCACGCACCTCTGACTAATCTTTGAGCAATGTCGCTACTATCAAATTTGATTGAATCCAAACAAGTGCAGTTTCTGCGTGACGTTGGGTCATCTGCTAGGTTTCATAGTTTCAACAAGAAGGATCATGGTTGATCCTCTGAAGTTTGAGGCAATATTTCAGTTGCCTCCTCCGTGTACAGTCTCTCAACTTCAAATATTATAGGGTAAAGCAAACTTTCTTCGGCATTTTATCGCAAACTATGTCGAAATCTCTAAAGGGTTCATGCGTTTACTGAAAAATGGAGTCCATTTCTATTGGGACGAAGCCTCTCAAAGTTCATTCGAAGCATTGAAATGCACCCTCACGTCTTCCCCTCTGCTCCAGCCTCCTAATTATAATAAATATTTCTTATTGTACTTGGCCGCCGCAGAGTTGACCATCGGCATGGTCTTGGTTCAAGAGGACGATCTGCTCGAAGAGCATGTGATTTATTACCTGAGCTGAGGCCTGGTTGGACCATAACTCAACTACTCCCATGTTGAGAATCTTGCATTGGAAGCATTGCATGTTGTCCAACGGTTCCATCATTATATTATGTTTCATAAGAACACCATCATTTCCGTTGTGAATCCGTTTCAATACGTGTTGACACGATGCGTCATAGATGTAAATATCAGTAGATGGATCGTTATCCTCCAGGAATTTGACTTGGATTTTTTTATATGAAATCCAAAATGTCAGTGGTCACTGGTATTTACAAAACTTATCTTGGAACTTCTGGTCAAATCAGGTGATGTTACGCTCGAAGAATCACCAATTAAAGGAAATCTTTTTCTGATTTGATCTTTGGACCCCTGGTATGGATGTATACTATTCTATATCCAGAATTTGAAGTGCCCCACCTATGCTTCTCGCGATGAGTGTCGAAGTATATGCCATCAGGCACAAAACTATCTCATACTCGATGACACTTTGTATCGTCGAGGTGTAGACTTCATCCTTCGTCAGTGCCTCATTCATGAAGAAGTGAAACTTGTTCTTAATGAATGCCACACTGGAGCATGTGGTGGTCATTTGTTTAGGTTGGAAATAGCCCAAAATATTCTATGATCCGATTAATTTTGGTTGATGTTAATCAATTATTGTGTTGAATCAGTCAAGAAGTGCCACCCACCCGTGTCAGATATTCTCTCAGAAGTTGAGGGCACACCCCGCTCCCATGTTTCTCTTCATTACTGTTGGTCCCTTCACCAAGTGGGGGATTGGTTTTACTACATTCCACCCAGCTTTAGCCAGGGAGCATCGTTATATCATCGTAGTAGTAGACTACTTCACAAAGTGGGTAGAATCCAAGCCAACATTTAATAATGATGGCGAAACAACAACTCTCTTTATTTTCAATCAGATAATAGCAAGGTTCGACATCTCGAAGGATATTTTCATTGACCATGGCAGTCACTTTCAGAAGAAAATGATGTATGAGTTAACATCAAAGCTTGGGTTGTGGAAAGAGCATTCATCACCCTACTACCCACAAGTGAATGGTCAGGTGGAAGTTGTGAATAAGTCCCTCAAGACTATTCTGCAGCGAACGATCAATTCTTCCAAGTTGAAATGGAATTTGATGTTGTAATTGACATTATGGGTCTACCGAATGTCTGTAAATACTACCACCAATTTTTCACCTTTTCAACTCGTTTATGGGCTAGAAACAGTCTTTCCAATAGAGTACCAGATCCCATCTCTAAGGTTGGCAGTACAATTAATTTTAGACACTTCACCACTTGAGGAATGCTTATTATATCTCTAGCAGCTTGATGAGCAATGATGTGACACAAACTTGGCTAATGAGGCTCACAAGCAATGAGTCAAGTGTCAGTATGATCCGTCCGTTCATCCTCGGATTTTCTCCGAAGGAAACCTTGTCCTGGTCTACGACCAAGATAAGGATCCCTTGGGGGAAGACAAGTTCAAACCCATGTGGTTCAGACCTTTCATAGTGAAGGAGGTCTTAAGTGCTTATCGTCTGGTTGAATTTGAGGGAAATGCTTTGGCAGAGCCTAGAAACAGGCTCTACCTCAAGAAGTTACTCATAGGTTGGTCGCCTTGGGTGACTTCTTGTACACATGTATAGTTCTTATACAGTTAGTTTTTTTCTTTTTTGTTTTATGGATGTGTCGTTATTTATGTCATGTTTTTCAATGTGGCAGATGTCAAGTGAATTAGAAGTGTTCATTGGGTTCACGGACGGTGCTAGCTGACACAATCAAAGGCTTTCTTCCGTAGCTTGGGGGTGATTTTCACGCCTCAAGGCCAGTTTCTATCTTCTGGATTTATCTGTCTAGGTGATGCCACAAACAATGTTGCCAAGTACAACATGGTAATAGATTTGTTTCATGATGCTATGTCACATGGTATCTCTCACCTCTGGGTCTACTTAGATGCACAATTGGTTGTTTCCCAGTTAAATGGGGTTTACCGCATTTATGATCCTACTTTACACCGAAAA
Organism: Picea sitchensis; assembly: GCA_010110895.2. Lineage (NCBI taxonomy): Eukaryota > Viridiplantae > Streptophyta > Pinopsida > Pinales > Pinaceae > Picea > Picea sitchensis. Next base: position 13,448 of record SNQJ01S0233582.1, read on the forward strand.
TTCCTTAGGGTACGTCTCTTATAACATTTCTTTGATTACATTATGTGTATCCATGTCCCTAGGAGATTAAATCAAATGAAAAATACTCTAGCTAATCAAGTATTAGATTGGCATATTGCACACACATAAAAATAAGCACACACATACACATGTACACACATTTGTAAAAATATGATCCATAAGACATAAAAAGATGTAAATACATATATATCAAAAAGTCTTAGAGTACATCTATGGGCGTGAACGCCTAAAAAATACATGTCTAGTATACATCACGGGGCTTATGCCCTAAAACATATACTAAAAATATCACCCTCGACATGTAAGTGGTCTATATTAGCTAAGCACCGGGCCTGTTGGCCCTGCCATAGTGAACAACGACGTTTTCCAAATGCCAAAAGAGTTAGACCTAGGTCAGTGGCACTGCAACTATGTGAGGCTGCATCGATGGTGGGAGATCCTCAATCTCGGCCATGGGGCATGCACGAGATAACGTGGTGAGTTTCCGCTCCACCCGTCTCAAAAATCTCTCTCCCTCTCCGGCTGGAGGTCCCCCTATTGTTGCTGCTGATCCGGTGGCTGCTGCTAGTACTGCCTCTGGTCGAGGATGCCACCTGGTCCTCGAGAAGTCTTTTGGATGCACTGGGCCCACATCTATACATAACAAATACATAGTTTTCAGATACTTTGATTCACATAAAAATGATATATATTAAAAAGAAACTAAAAATTAAATAAGTTTAAAAATGAACGTACCTATCTCTCCTCGCTCTTCTCCAGGAGGTACATGCATGTTCAGATCCCTGGAAAATAATATTCCAGTGTAGGGGTAGTCCTCTATCACTGGAATATGCCATGCCCACCAATCAAAACATTTTTTGTCGAAGGCCTTTATGGTCCTTCCTCCCCCCTGTCGTGACAACAATGCTGCCCATATACTTACTATTGGAAAGGAGGCCACATGACCCCACACTATCTCTCATGGACTAAGGCTGGGTACCCTCTCAAAGAAGAATGAGCATAAAATGGTACCAAACCCGAAGTTTTTGTTACTCTTCCCTTGGCACTCTGTGAGCTGCCTCTTCATGCAGTTAAGCATGGTTTTGCTCCAGTCGAATATTCATGCATTTAATAACTACATTGCACAACACATGTGTTCCCATGAGGCCTGATGTAAGGCTGCAGATCCACTGATCCGCCCAATAAGTAAAACTATCAATTTTAGTGATAGGTTGGTAATATTGTGGATTGACACCTGAGAACCTACTTTCTCAGTGATGACCTTGCAATGCATGCCAATCAGCTTGGCGATGTTGTAAGGCCCGAGGGGAAATGAACCCAAGTTGACTAGTTACCCTCTCCTCAAAAGGCCAGTCAGAAAGTATATGTCCTCAGTCGTGACAATAATCCACCAAGGCATTCAACATCCTGGGTTGTGCCCTCATGAATGGACATTGGTAGAACTTCCATAACCCGCATTGTTTCAATGCTTCCATAGCAGCAAGGTCCTCATTGACCAAGATATTTATATCCTCGTACTCCTTCTCTCTCTCTAGTGGACATACATCCTTTCACATGACAAGTTCATGTGGAGAGTTAGCTCTTGCATTTTCATTTTTTCTATGTTATTGAAGGTGTACGTGTGATGTATTAGACACAGTCATGTATGCACGTGGGCAGAGTGTTTTCTTCCCATGGGCTGTCCTTAGACAACCCGCGTACACGTAGGGCCGCCCTTTTTTAGGAGGGTGCACCCACCAAAAAAACTAAAATAAAAGCATAATTAAAGTATGGAAATGCAAGAGGGATATTTTTGTACTTACTTGGTCTGAGTGAAAGTTTGTTTCGTCCTCTAAAGCTCCCAGAATAAACTCTTTTAGAAAAAGGGTGTTTTTTCGCTTTTTGGTTAATTCTCAATTTGCAATGGTAAGAATGAGCTGTCAGCTTCTATTTATAGACGTTTTTGGCCTTTTTTGCCACTGTTTTGAACCCTTTTGCCATTTTTTTTGGATTGAAAATCATTTAGCGTAGTTCTTGAGTTTCTTATTGGATGTTACGATGAACTTCACTTTTGGTTTGGAAAACGTTTTGGGATATGGGTCACTTTTAAAGGTCCTTTTGTAAAAGTATTTTTTCCAACTTTTTGCATATAAGTTAGGATTCTACCTCCACTTTATGCATCTCGCTGTCTTTTATGCTTTGCCATATGATCAATCCCACTGAACTGTGACATGGAACCATCATTGATGCTTTATAAGTGTTGTAATTTAGTGGTAGAGCCTACCTGTACATGGATGCTCTAGTTATATCCTTATTGCATTTTGGTATCCATGCCGTCGTTAATGAATTTAGGCTCGAGATTCCTTGTTAGTCCTGTCCTGATTACAAGATTGAGCCTCATACGTATGATGTGTTATCACTCTTGGCGTCACCCTTGGGACTCCCAGAAAATGAGTCATCTTTTAAGCCCTTTTTAGACTCTCTAAACATGAAAATATTGTCGAGCGATCTTGTTGTCCTTCACGTTTGCCAAACTAAAATTTGAAGGCATGTCTGTCCAACGATATTTTACCCCTTTTTCGGTCCAGATGGTCAATTTTACGAACAAAGGTATACTCTAGGAATTTCGGTTCACTAGAAGAGTATTCTCAGGTATAAGTTTAACCCTTTTTTGGGCTCGAGGGACCAAATTTACGAAAAAGGAACCCCCACGAAGTCCATAGCTAAGCTCTTTTCAGACTACCTAAAATTGAAAAGATTGTCGAGTGACCTTGTTCCTTCACACTCGTTAAATTGGTCCAGAAGAACATCCCTTACGGAGTCGATAGTTAAGCTCTTTTCGGACTCCTTAAAATTGAAAAGATTGTTGGGGCCACCCTTGTTTTTCACCTCGCGCAATTTTCAACTTTTCATGCTTGAGATCTAAAGTTGTTTTCTTTTCCTTCTGAAATTATGAAGATCTGAAATCTTGCCGCCTGAATAGCAATGATTTTTCACTTTCAACAAAAGATTCGTTTTGCATAAGTACGTTTGCTGTTTTGTTTTATTTCGGGGTCTCACAAGTCGGACACTTTATTTCTTGAATTCACAAGTCCCGAATCGCGAAAAACGCGAATTCGGGTCTAAGTTTCGTCTAAAGCATTAACTGGGGTAAAACCTTTAACAATGTTTACACATCATCGGGGTTTCGCGCCTCGGCAGTTGTTGACCCTAAATTTTTGTTTTTACAACCCCGAGAGCCGAGAGCCCGATAACTTTTTTTGATAACCTTGGTAAAAAACCAAGGGTAAAAAACTAACCACGGTTAAATTTGGTTCTCGACACATCATCCCTCGACATTCTCCTTCATAAAGTTAAGGTGTCCAAAACTCCGATTCGCGAAGTTGCAACATAATTATAGCGAGATTAATTAATCGCCTAATCTAATATTTCCCTCTCTTAATTCGAACCTTAATTATTGCCACATCGCGATGTCGCGACTCGGCATATCATTCTCCCAAAAGTTTGTCTTCGAATTCCCGAATCGTGATATGGCGATTAAGTTAATTATATAATTAACGATCCACCAAATTACGGTTAGTGTTAATTAAGCTAAAATCAGAACTCGCGGTCTCGCGAGTTGTAAAGACAAAAAGATAAACGGGAATTCACGATGTGACGAAAAACGAGGAAATCTTTAAGCCGTTAAGATTTGAAATTTTAGAAAAATGAAATTAAGTAAGATACGTCCCACGCATCGAGGTTGGCACACTTCACGAGGAATTTACTTTCTCTTCATGACCAGATTGCCTGTCAAGCCGCCGAACATTGATGACATTAATGAAGATTTAGGGTAAATCCACAAATAAATAAGATCGGATTTATACATTTAATTTGGTTTTATGTGCGATTTGACAGACTTATTCAAAGGGTACAGAGTTTTCAAATATATATGAGAGTTTCATTCTTTTTAAACATTTCTCATAAGCGCACAGAGCTCACCTTGCTCCAAGGAAACTAATTTCCGCATGTATACACAAGTTTATTGCAGAAGAGCGAAAAAGCAAGCGTCAGCCATGGCCCCAAGGAGAGCAGCGAAAGAAAATGTCGAGGTTGCAACGCAGGGTCCAGACAACATCTCAGACACATCACCACGGACTGGCGGCTCAGTACCCACTTGGTCGTTTATTTCAGACATTTTGCAATCCGAGTTGGTAAACTATTCTGACTCGGATGACGATGACAACGATATTGTAAAGGATGACCTGAATACTAAGTACAAGACAATTGTTCAGTCGGGAATGCACTTGGTAGCGACCAGACCTTGGTTGCTCCCATACTACGACATGATCCGCTGGGCATTGGATCATATCGACCTGTCCGCCAGAACTATCGTGAATGACTGACAGGTCATGGTCGGGACTTTCAGACCAGAACATATCCAATCTATGTACAAGCTCCCAACAACTTTCGAATATACATATGGCAAAGAATTCCTGGAGGAATTCAAAAAGAAGGAATGCGAGGAATATGATAAAACCATGCCTAGTTTGATTAAATATTGGGTGTCGCGTTCCGCAACATTCAAAGTGAATGACAAGGGTGTGTATTCAATTTATTCATTGGAGCCACAATCTATGTATGTGGCGATGATGACTTGTCGAATTTTCGGATGGGAAGATACCGCACATTTTTACATCCAGTGGGTACCTCTCATCTTTCGGGTAGCGGAAGGTTTCTCATTTAATTGGGCTAAAATGCTCTCCGACAGTCTGTTCAATAGAATTACAGATTACATGGAGAAAAAAGCAGCCAGGAGACCATTCAGATTCTTCATGTCCGCGTATATCATGGATGCAATATGCTCCATGACGCCTTTTCCTTTGATGAATTGGGCTTGGTGTCCAACCCAAGAGAAAACTGTTCATGAGTACCACGACAAGCTGTGGGAAAATAACGCAAATAAGTTTGTTTATGAGATTTTCAACTGGGTGATGGTGCCCCTGCACATCACCCTTTTTGGTCTTTCGCCACCTCGCATCTCAGATAGTATTGCTATGAATTTGAGCCACATCGCAGACTGGTACGTAGAAGAAGAATTCTCCTATTTGAGAGTTTTCGGAGTAGCTGTCCCTCCTCTGGCGCTACCGCTTTTCATCCCCGACAAGCTGGCCTGTCGTGAGATTGCGCGACAAACAATAATCGGCGGAGTAAGTAAAGATCTCAAAGCGTCAACAAAGAAGGTATGGCCATTTTTCCCTGTTCGGCTTAATTCCTATTCCTTATAAGATTTTGGACATGCTAAGGCTGAAGCTGCAACCTTAGAAGATTTGAGCCTAGTCTCTATTGAGTACAAAAAGCATGATCCACAGAGAATTGTAAGCACCC
>SNQJ01S0233583.1:0-13244 GCA_010110895.2 Picea sitchensis
CCATTAGGTTGGGTATGCAAAGATAAAAGATTACAAGTAACACAACAATGTGATCTAAAGTTTTCAATTACATCTAAGTTTGTAGATGAGGTTGAATTTGATGTGGTCCCACTAGATATCTGTGGAATTGTGTTGGGTAGTCCGTACTTATATGATCGAAAAGAAATATTCTATCGAGAACATAATCAGTATCACTTGTTTAAAGAAGGAATTGAGTACATAGTGCATTCACATTCATTCAAAAATGACAAATCATTGGGCACTACACAAGAATTAAAAAGGGTTGTTAATGCAAGTTGGAATTTGGCACTTATGTCTATACAATGTAAGGAAGAAAAGAATCCTAAGCATGAAAAGGAAGTGTCATTTCACTACAATGCACATGTTTTGGTTGATAGTGTTTCTATGGTTAAAAGTCAACATGGTTTGGGTACAATCTCTTTCACAGGTTCAATGTTTATATTCAGCCTATTACTCATCAGCAGTATGTGGTTGATTCCGACAATGTTGAATGAAGATGTGACTAAGAATGAGATTAATGTACTTAACAATTTCAGTGAAGCGTTGATTGTTGTATTGCTGAGTCAGATGTACAGGTTCCAGGAAGAATGGATAGGTGATATAGGACAAGTGAGACAAACATGTCCTCACTTATTTTTTGAATGATTTCATACTTTTTGTGGCCAAAAAGCTTTCCAGTGGGAAGGTTTGATCCAGGTGGATCATATCAAAATTGTATAGAGTTAAAGTATTTAAAATGAAAAGTAAAGATTACAAAGTGGAAGTGGTCGTCAACAACTTTTCGGGAAAAATGGCCTCCAGATGACAAAAATATCAACAGTTGAAGTTTCGTCAAAGATGGTGAAAAATGGTTAGAAATGATTTAAAAAAAATGTAATTTGGGGCTATGGGAATTGAACCCAAGACCTTAGGATAAGGCCACCATGACCCGATGGTTGGGAAAAAAAGGGGTGGTCAAGGGCTTAGCCCTTAACCTTGCCAACACCGAGGCCCCCCTTGGTATTTAAATGTTATTATAAACCATGCCATATGCCTCCATAAATGATATGCCAAACATATATATTAAACCAACCATATAATATAATGTGCCATACCATATCAAATCGCGCCATATATATATACCATATATATGGGACTTCATAAGTTATAACCATATAATATATACCATGTATTAAATCAAATGCGCCGAAAACCATATGTTAAAACGATATGCCATATCATATGCGTGGGAGGAGAAGTCCGCAGGTTTGACCCCGAGACTTCCTCCCTCCCTAACCACCATAGCTACCAACGCGCCACCTCCATGGGACGTGGCAAGAAGTGGCGAAGTAATATTAAAAGTTGTCGAGATTTGGGGGATTTTGGAGGGCATGTGGTCCATAGTTTGCGCCTCCCTAAACCATTATTTTTTTCATTATTTAAATGAGACATGGACACGAATCTCGAGAGGGTGTGGGAGTTTTGATGCAGGCAGAGACTGGCATGCAACCCGAGGTGGTTTTGGACAGTGACCGAGGTGGTTTTGCACATGGACCGAGGTGGTGTTGCATGCAGCCTGAGGTGAATTTGCACGTAGATCGAGGTGGTTTTAAATGCAGATCAAGGTGGTTCTGGATTAGCACGCATCTCGAGGTCATACGGACTGTACAGATCAGAGGCACATTTTGGGAATTATGCCAAGAAGGGCATTCTGAGTCCAGTTCAGAAATATATCAAGTTTATACTCAAAAGTATTGGTTTTTCGCAATGATTCTAGATCCAGCTTTAGTTTTTGCATTCAGGCATCCAAACCAAAAAGTACTCACAAAATCTTTCAGATACACAGAAAGGTATTCATGTTCATACTTAAAAGTCTCAGAATTTCATCTAGTAGCTGTTGTTGAAGTCTGTTACTGTATATGACAGACAAAAATCAGAAGTCACTTTGTAAGCATTTGAATACTTAATCTATCGGCCTTCCCATTTGGAAAGTGGCCCGGAGACGTAGCTAGGGGGGTCTGGTGAACTCCGTTACCAATTCTTGTTCATAGATGGTTTGCTTACATGTTTATGTGTTCATGTGCTTGATGGATGTTCTTTAATTTTGCATTACAAAGGTAGTTAATAGTTAGAATTTCACATGCAAATAATGGTTAAAGATCTTGAATTTTAGATCAAGTTAAATTTCAGATCATGTACTTACCACTTGAACTATGCTAATGTGATCGATGGGTGGATTAGATTCTTATGAAGGTTTTTATGTAAGTTTTTAAGGTGTATAACCCGACCCGATAACCATACGTGGAAAGGGTTATCTGAATTCCCATAATCATAAGTAGGTTAAAGTAATTTGATAGGCAAGGGTCGTGGTCACATCGTAATTATGTTTAACAACTCAAAGTTAATGATGTTTGACGTTTGATAGAATATGAGATAGAGGTTGTTAATGTTAGACTCAACGTATCAAGTCTCACATTAAAATGAATGTTTGTGTTATTTCATGGAGACCTTTCTCAGTGATAGGTGAAACGACTTTGGGATGGGAGAAAGGAAGGTATGTCCCAACCATTTGCATAGTTTTTGGTCATTATTCTGTTGTTATGGAAATCTTCCAATGGAACACAAGGGTTCTGTCCTAGGGTTTCAATTCTATGGTTTGAGCTACCTTCATTGTGTGTTTGGAGATTTACCTCTGTATTCTGTATTGTCATTGTTCATGTTTTCTCTCTGTAATCGACATTTAAAAGTATGGTCATAAAAGGTAAAGGATTATTTCTTTGTTAAATGTAGTTTCATTTAATCTTTACATGATTCCTTTTTATGTAGAGACCACTGTGTTTGTTTGTTGTTCCTGGTTGAAGGGTTTTCAATGAAGTTCTGTGTGCCTTTTTCTTAGTTCTTTCATTCTGTTAATATCTCATATGTTGTCAATGTCTCCATTTATATCTTTCTTTGTTTAATTTATTGTTTACTCTTTATAGAGTATTCATGTAATGGGCAGAACTCATTACACATGATAGCATTCCATTTGTTTATATAATATTACTTTGGCAAAGATAGATTTCGTCTGGATACTCAAACTAATGATGGGCCCTTTTTTATTGTTTAACAAGGGTACCCATCATGAATTAATTGTTGGATTTTGGTAGGTTGATTCTCGTATCAACAAGATTATTTCTTGCGGGGTTTTTCGAGCTATCACAAGTAAAACTCTTACCTCCTCCTTACATTTGTTCTTCTAAGTTTTCGTTTCATATTCAATGTGAAATTTTATTCGATTATATTAGCAGGGGGAGAAATCTGGCATTGTTTAGTCTGAAGACCTGTAAGTATTCTTCCTCAAAGTCATTCTATTTTTTTCAATAAAGAAAATGACGGGCGCTATAATAATTACTGTCTTTACAATTTGTTGTTAATAGGTGTTGGGTATGGCCTCTATGATAGGGTTTTCATCCAATAAGAGGTACTTCGGTTTCTAATCTAGACCCTAACTATGGAATACAGATTTTATACCACCGTTCTTCTCGAAAAATTGTTGGTTGGCTACCTACTGTGGTTCTTTTGCCCACATTATTGGTGTTTTAAGAAAATTGTATTAGATTTTTTTGTGGCATTCCACTTATATATATCTACATGGAATTTGAATGTGTAATGAAGCTTTTGTAATATTATTAAATATTTACCCGTAAAGGGCTATACCAGTGTGTATTTCTTTCTTGTTGGGGTTTTTACTGTGTTAATTGATAGAGTCTTCATGATTCTAACTATGTGTACTATCTATTATTAGATTATCCATGTACCTTCTATTTGTATCCGGGAAGGGCTTGGGCCCTACTTTCTATGCTTTTATGCACATACTTATATTCTCTCTAGTTTTTAAATAGCTACATAACGCTAATTTTTTTTTTGTTATAGGTTATTTATTATCTATATAACTTATATTTTCTCTCCTTGTACATTATTTGTTGACATTAACTTCCTGTATATTTTGGATTTTCCTTTATGGTAATAACAATAATCTAGTTTGATTATGCAAAGTACTCTTTCATACCAGAACTCTCTTAAAATCATGTTCATGCATTTTAAAAATCGATATAGATATAATCATTGCTTTTCTGGAATTTACTATGACAATCCTATAAAGAAAACAAGTGAAAGTCTCAAATCCCTAGATATATTATAATCAATAATGATACATCTATAAATTTTTAATTGAATAAGAATCCAACTAGAATAGATTTTCCAAAACAGATTGAACAATAAATTGACTAAAATAAAATGGAAGAACCTGTAACAAATATTTCCTTGTAGGAAAAACACATGTCAAATGGGTTGTTCCTCCCAACCATAGATCAGAGCTGCCACATATTCCCACGCTGTCACTCCTGAGATAAAGTTGTATCCAATAACCTCACCATGTGACTTGCTGCAGTTCTTAGGGTCTCAAGAATTACATGAAGGAGTCTGTGTCATGTCTCGTTTTCTAATATTTCACATCTGATTCAGAATGGCATCCCATCCTCTTTGTTTTCTTTACTTTATAAGTTTTTCCTAGGTATTTGACACATGTAAGAGCCTCCTTCTCATTCGCCACCTGTCAATTCAAATTTTACACATGTTCCTAAAATCCTGAGATTTTGCCTCACTTAAGTTGAGTTAACTCAACAACCCTTCACCACTTGTCCCCCTTCTGCTCTCACTTGGTAGTTCTCTTTTGGATCAATGAATTCTCTCTTTCAACAGTCACACTTCATGTGGGCTTCCCCCCTTTTTTTATCTTTTTTATTAATAAATCAATAATTAAAACAATAAGTTTTGAATTACATCACAAGGATCCATAATGTGCTGGAAATAATAATAATAATAATAATAATAATAATAAGTTTTGAAATTTTGAAATTTTGGGGTATCACATGATTAATTCATCCCCGACCTTTTTCCATGTCACCTTAGCAACTGGAATCACACTTTATTATTAAAATTCATAAATATAATTCATGTATACATCACTTTGTCTTGGCCACACATTATATCTACATTAAGAATTAATAAAAATGGGGATTATACTGGGGATTCTACATCCCCCCTCCTCCACAATTGTGCGCCATCCTTGATGCACACACACACTATATATATATATATATATATCACAATACTTTGAGAAATAAAATTCTATAGTTTTCCAACACTAAGAACAATTCCAACAAAAACATCATATCCTTCTCAACCCGTTGACCCAAGGAATGTACCCCCTTCACGGTTCTGAGTCCATTGGGATATACTATTATTTTATCAGGGCCCATAACATAGGTTGGATAGGACTCTGAGATGTGGTTCCAGAATTCTAGAGTCTCAAAATGGAGTCTTGCATTCTTATATGTTTTTTTCTTCAAAATTGACAAAAACATGTGATTGTTATTCCTGCATGTTTTCTTCATGCTTCCATGTAGGATCTTTAGGACTGTAGTCATTCCATTGATTCTTTACCAACCCTATGGATTTTCTTTTGAGTACTTTCACTTTTCGGTCCAGGATGCGTAGTGGATCCACCTAGAAATCTCCTTTTTGTTCCACTTGGATCATAATTCAATCAATTATGCGGTTAGGGTCAGGGACATATTTATTTAATAATGACACATAAAATACATTATTCACTCGTATACAAAAAATTCTAGCATGTATGCAACTAGCCCTATATTTTCTACAATATTAAAAGGCCCATAATATCTTGCTGCCAACTTTGGGCAACCTCCTAATCTCAATGAACTTCCTTTCACCTTTACTTTTAAAAACGCATGTTTGTCCACTTTAAAATCTATGAAAAATATTTTCTTCTCTGCTAAATTTTTTTTTGTCCTGGGAAACCTTTAAATTCTTCTTGATCTTTGTCATTTTCTTTTCCATTTCCTTCAACAAATCTAGCCTAATAATCTCTTTGTCTGCCAGATTATCCAAACTCATTGGTGTGTTACACTTCCTACCATACAATGCTTCAAGCAAGATCATTTTTAATGAGGTTGGATCCCTATTATTGTAAGAAAATTCAACTAAATGAATATAATCCTCCGAATTTGATGGTTTGTTCATCACATATATTCTAATCATGTCCTCAATTATTCTATTAGTCCTCTTTGTTTTCCCATATGACTATGGGTGATACATTTTACTGAGACTTAGATTTGTTCCAAAACCCTTGAACAAACCCTTCCAAAAATTGGATGTAAAATTTGGATCTCTGTCTAAAACAATTTCCTTAGGAACCCATGTAGCCTAGCAACTTCTTTCATGTAGATTTTTGCAATATTTGATGCCTTCTGTGTAGTATTCACAAGAATAAAAATGAGTTTCCTTAGTTAATTTTTCCATCATCACCATGATGGAATCATGTCACTTCATTGTTCTGCGAAGCTTAGTAATAAAATCAATTGTAACTACCTCCCATTTCAATTCTGGAATGGGAAATGGTTGTAATAGCCCTGCAGGATGTCTATGTTCAGTCTTCACATTCTGGCATTCTAGATATATGGTTATGAAATCATCCACTTCTTTCTTCATTCTTGGCCAAAAGTATTGGCTTCTTGCAGCTGCAATTGTTTTCTAATATCATGGGTGCCTAACATATGGCACATTGTGCAATTCCCTCATCGTTGTATTTTTCGGCTCATTGGAATTCATCACGTACATTTTCATTTATACATGAGAATTACATCCTCTTTCATCCCATACTAATTAAATTTCAACTGTAAATTTCCTTGTGGTAACTTTTCTTTTATTTCCAAATAGTGTTGATTTGAGTTTGCTTCTTCAATAATTTTATCTTTCAGATCATTTATGTACATGCTAATGGCTGCAATATGCATTTAATGAGATCTTCTATCGAGTGCATCAACCACTTGATTTTCCTTGCCTTTTATATTCTTAATTTCAAAGTCATATTCAGTAAGGAATGTTGGAATACTGAGNGTGAATCAATATGAGCATTTTTTACCACTTTCAATCACAATATTCAAACTTCAAATTTATCAACAATATATCATTTATTATTTCATCCAATATATCATGAGCATATAAACATAAGCAATACAATTCAACAATATCACATCAGATACAAAATACACCATAATTTATGTGGAAACCCAAATGGGAGAAAACCACGAAATGTTTTCTTGTATATAGCAAGAATACATTTATAGGAAGAACCAATTTCCAGATTCTCCAGCACCAACTTGAGGGAGGAACCAACCTCCTAATTTACATGCACTAACCTGAAGGAAGCTACAACTTCCTGAATTCTCCAGCACCAACATAAAGGAGGCTACAATCCCCTGATTTACAGACACCAACCTGAAGGAAGCTCAAACTCTCTGAGTTCTCCGACACCAACTGAAAGGAGTCTATGACTGTTACATATTATTTTCGTCACCCCTATGACCGTTAATTATGTAAACCTATCCTTTATCTTTAGAAGGATCAACTGCCTTAATCCATGAAGAAGAATGACGATGAATTTTCCTAGAGATATGAAATTATCTTTTCCCTTGTAAAAACTTTATGACGAGGGATCATGGAAAATTTCTTAGTGTTAAGGGTGAGACGATCTAGGATCGTTGCAGGATGCACCACAGTGGCCTGTGACGTCGTCACAGTTTTCTCTATTTTAAGGGTGTGACGATTTTCTGTACGAAGGAAAAAGAGAATCTTCTTGATGATTCTATAACAGATGCTTCGAGGGTGAGTTGGCCTCCGATTAGTTTGGATATAAGTCACATCCCTAATTTATTGGGATCATACTAACCTCCTCACCCTATCCTTTTCATCTTGTAAAAGGAGGGGAGTTCTCATGGGGAAGTTTAGCTTTTGGAGTTTTTGGAATGGCTAGTTCTTGAATCTTGTAGCTTGGATCTTTTAGAGCTTGTGTGTTGGCTTTGAGTTTCAGTTTTTCAAGTTGATATTGTAAGTGACTTTCAAATATATAGTCTCAGAATCTGTGGAGAAGAAGTGTGTGGGAAGCAAGGAATTATTAGAAGGAACTTGACAACATCAAGGCATCTGGTTGTATCTTTCTTCCACATTCTTTAATACATATATAATTTCTTTCCTATATGAACGTTACTTGTCCATATTGTATGATTACTTGATCACATACATAGTTTCATATCGAATAGACTATGTTATTATTGTCTCCGTTGGCTTGTGTTTCTTTATAGATACTTCTCCATAAGCCTTACGACGAAGATGGGATCACATTGGCAATGTCAAGTCTACAACATTTAAAGGTATGTTTTGGATCCTCTTCATATTTGATATCTGAAATATAAGGAAAATTTAGTATATTGTCTTGTTTTGTTCTAATTTCTTGTTGAAATTAGGGATATTAGTTTGTGTCCGCACTTACCAATTTGTCCAATAAAAAAATTGGCTAGCATAATAGGGAAACAAATTGTTTTCCTAGTTTGTATTGCTTTATTTCTTTGATTATCTGGATTCTATTTTCTGAGTCACTAGGAGATCCTGATTAACTCTTTGACTGTTTAATTTCACTCGAAAACCTTCTTAATTTTTATCTTTTGCATTTTTTCCTTTGATCGCCACACCCTGCTTTGAGGGACAATGTGACAATTTAGGACCAACACACTTTTCCTTGAAGATACAGTGCGACATCGTCACACTGTGGCCTTCTATTATCTGCAATGGTCAGGGATCATCGCACTGTGTTAGTCCTACAACCTGTGATGATTGGGATTTTTTTTAATCTTTTGGTGGTTTTCCCTGCCCAGATCTGTGATAAGTGTTTTGGGTGATTTGTTGGGTTTGATTATAGTCTGCTTGACAACTTTAATATGATTTTATCCATCTTTTCTTTGTTTTAGCATGAATTATTTTGAAAGATTTCATCTCTTGCTTTGAGTGTCTTTCAGTTACAAAGCATTGTTTTTCTTTAGAATTATTTAGTGGAATAACTTATTTTTATTTTATTGAATAGTTCATGTTAAAAGAGAAAATTGATTTGGGTTGCTTTGTTTTTAAAGAGATTTGCTATTACTTTTAGCTATCCTTGAAATAATTATTTTTATATTGGGGGCATCCTTGCATTTGAAGTAGTGAAATTGCATGGTTTTTGGCATTTTTGGTCTTGAATTCTTAAAAAAAATTCCCCCTCACGGCTAGGGGGCAATAATCATGTATTGGTGTACAATATCTTTGTCTCATTTCTTAAATATCTTGATATTGATGAGTTTAATAAAATTTTGGGACATTGTGCATCTGGGAATGATAAACGTTTTCTCCTTCTCATAATATAGCTTTCATCGAAGTGAAATTTTTGCATTCTCATTTCTTTTCATTTTTTAGAGTCGATCAAAACATCATTTGGTCCACGCCATTTTCCTCTTCAGTAAACAACAACCTTGAAATAAAGCGCTTATAAAAATTGATTAGACATTTTTATATTTTCTGGTAGCAAACCTACATTAGCTTAGGGTGTAGGGCTTTGGAATAGGTGAGAAAGATAACTTTCCAAAGTTGTAAACAAACATAGAATATTGTGTTAGCGAGTGGTAAATCCACTTATTACATTTTGTTCTGGGAATCCCTTCTAACACAAGGGTCAATCACAAGGTCATATTAAGGCCAACAGAGTTACTCACCCTTCTTTGTTGGTCCTAGTGTAGTGAATGTACGTATTATTGAGGGGCACTTGAGAAGAAAATCCTGTGCAGACCTTCTCAAGGTGATTTTGGGCTTAGATACCCTGCGCTTGCATGTGTATCGGACTGTCGACTGCTTCCCCAAGCATCATTGTCGTAATTGGTAACCTTAGTAGCCTATCTCTTTAGGGTCTTTACACAAGGTGACTATGGAGGGGCAAGTCTTCACGGTACCTAGAATCGATGTTGGCCAAACTCACTCGGGATCCTTGGAGGGTATACCCATGTTTATGTGTGGGAGATTGCACCAGGGTGTAAGTCCGTTAAGAAGGTCGTCAACGTAACTTTTCCACTCACTCTATCTCAGCCCCTTCTTACATTGTTCTTGCGACGTTGGATTTCATCACCAACTAGTGCATTCATTGTGAGAGGGTTTTGTTTGTTTGCTTCTTTCCTAGATTTTTAGCGTGTGTTGTTTATTTTCCCTAGCATACTCTAGGTTGGATCTATGTTTAATGGAGTTAGTTCCTGAAACGACCAATGAAGCAACCCCTCCTCTGGGGGAACCTTTTGTTTTTACTTCTTATGAAAATGTTGGTCCTCCTTACATCGCTACTTTGATCCTTTCAGGTATCACAATTGGATTACTGGTATGGTTGTTTTCCAGTCTGGTAATCTCAAATGCAGCTAGTTCTTCGGTTGTAAGCACTTTCCCACAAGAACATCAACCTCATGCTGATCCTTCACCTTCTTCACCAACAAGATATTCTTCGCCTTCTTTACTTGAAAGGTCTTCTTCCGTTTCATATTATTCGTCGAGTGAAAGCTCTGAAGCTAGTAACCTGGTGGATAATAATAAGAAGAAAAGGAAGATTAAGAAGAAGAAAAATAAGCAAGGCTCGAAACTTCCAACAACTGCCAGACATGTTAGACAACAACCAGTTACTGATAATCGTGTTGGGAGTGTTGATGATGCCAAGATCACCCAAACAAACTGTAATCCCATGTACCCTTGCAGGATTTGTAAGGGTAGCCATCTTCTTAAGTATTTCCCTAGTCTATCCAAGGTTATAGAAGCATGGTCTACACATCTTCGCCAACCAATGTCATCAACCTCTAACCAACATGTTGATGAACTCCTGTCAACTAGTCAGGATACTGTTGGGAAGAAGAAAAGTTGAGTCAAGTTACCATGTAGATTATGCCGAGGAAGTCATCAAACTCACATTTTCCCTCGTATGGACAAAGCCTAGAAATTATTGGAAGACATGACTGCTTCCTAGCCTCAACTTTCGTCTGCTTACCGCATCCTTACTCTCAACCGACCTGTCATTGATGGCATGATTAATTTGGTCCCTTCATCGGTCAGTTCGGTTAATCAGGTAGTCAATCTGGTCACATCCTTAGCTGAACCAGTTGACAAAGTGGTTGATCCAATCCCATCCTCGGTTGATCCCACTCTCCCGTCAGGGAGTGAAACTCAAGCGGTCAATCTATTTTCATCCGTCAACCCCATTGTTCCCTTGGAGAATGTAATTCAAGTGGTCGATCTGATCTCGTCATCGGTCCATCATACTCTCCTGCTAGAGAATAACCCCGAAACTGCCCACATTTTTCTCGTCGATACAAAATCTATTGTTCTGGGGGGAATTCCTCCTTCTCCCGTGGAACCCCCTCCAAGTAATGAGGCCATCCTTTTTGATTGGGGTGCACTAACTAGACCTCGTCTTCCCTCTCACAGTCCTTTCAATATTAAAGTACAAGTTTATGGTCGGGACGTTCCTTAGACACTGATAGACGAAGTTTGGTCCGTTAGTATTTTGTCCTTTATCACTTGGAAATCTTTGGGTTGTCCTCAACTTATGTTGGGTACATATAATCTGTTATATTTTAACAGAAGAACCAGTCAACCTTTAGGGACCCTTCCTCAGTTTCCCATAACTTTAGGATGGGAAACTGTCTTTATTGATGTCATGGTAGTCCACGATCCCTTGGATTTTGATGTACTCCTTGGGCGAGATTATGTCTATGCCATGAAAGCTATCATGTCCACTCTTTTTCATGTGATATATTTCCCTCACGATGGAAGATTTGTGACTATTGATCAATTCTCCTTTGTTGGCCCTGATTTGATTATCAACCCAACGACCTCCTCGAATAGTTCTTATATGCAGATGGTATCTCCCCCACCACAAGTCAATTATGTGGCATTGTCTCCAATTCCTTCAACTAACGATTAATATGTGCCTCTCACTGTAACCTCAATCTCTTATGACTTGGATCTGGTAGATGACATGGTGATCTCTTCGATAGGGCTATTAGAGCCTGATCTCCTTACCCATGTCACAATCCTCGACATGGTTTCTATCCAGAGAGCATTTCTTCCATCAAGGAAGATCTCTTGGAAGCCATGAATGAGTTTTGTCCCTTGACATGGTGTCCTTCCAGAGCATTGTTCTCTTTGAATACATGATCAAGAATAGAGTTTTGAGCATGTTTTTTTTTATTTCAATCTTGTTAAAAAATGAAACCAGTTGCGAGCATAGTTCCTCTTTCCATGTCGATCTCGTTAAAAAATGAAATAAAGGTCTGGGGATTGAACCTGGATTCTCGAGCACATTTCTTGTTCCTCTCTCAAGCTCGTTAAAAAATGGAATAGATTTCCCCACTCTTCGATTGAGTCAAGTACTTCGTTACGTATAGTATTTGAAGCATCATTTCATCCCCCTGTGTCATCGGACGCAATGAAGCTTGGGGGAAAATGCTTACAGCCTTTGGACTTCATGTTGAAGTTAAGCCGCTAGCTTCTTAAGCTAGGGGATAAGTAATAACCATCCCTATATTATTCATTGGGAATTCGCAAGCATATTTTTGTTTTTTTTCAAGCTTGTGTGAAAATGAAAGCAGATCCAAGCATTGTTTAGTTTAGTTTTAAGCTTGTATAAAAATAAAATCTATTCCAATCACAGTTTTGTTTTGTTTTAAGCTCGTGTAAAAATGAAAACAATCTCGATCTAAGTCTTTGTTCTTTCTCGTGCTCATAAATACCTGAGAATGTAACCGAGTAAACTTTTATCATTTTTTCATACTCGTAAAGGTTATACGAAAAATGAACCCCCTGAAGTTCCCTTTAAGATCTTTTCAGACTATTAAAAATGAAAATATTTCCGAGCGATATTGTTCTTTTCACGCTCGTTAAAGTATTTGAAGAAAATGTACGTTGAGCGGTATTTTATCTCCTTTTTGGTCTCATTAGACTACTTTACGAAAAATGACATTTTGGAGTTTTCTTTAAGTTTTTTTCAGACTCTCTAAACATGAAAAATGCCTGATTTTTATTTCTTTGGACTCA
Source organism: Picea sitchensis (assembly GCA_010110895.2). Classification (NCBI taxonomy): domain Eukaryota; kingdom Viridiplantae; phylum Streptophyta; class Pinopsida; order Pinales; family Pinaceae; genus Picea; species Picea sitchensis. The sequence continues at coordinate 13,000 of SNQJ01S0233583.1, forward strand.
TAAAACAAACATCGAAAGGCCCATATGGGACCAAACCACTCCTTCCTAGGGTTCGTTAAACATACTCTGAGGGACTCATTGGAAGGATGAGATTACAGTTCAAGCATATGTTATCCTCCTCAAGCTTGTGTAAAAATAAAGAGGTACTCACCATAAATGGTGGGGGGAAAACTGGGAAAGAAATGTAAGAGTCACTTTTGAACATGACACCCTTTCACTTGCTTTGTGTCTAGGTTGGAAATGTT
>SNQJ01S0233586.1:7892-21921 GCA_010110895.2 Picea sitchensis
ATTGCAGTCTTAATGGATGTTCGGTAAGCCAATAATGTTGAGTATAACATCAAATGCCAATTTGACTTGGCCGAATTGATCGTTTGTTGTAGAATGGTCTTAAGAGATTTATTTACAGCTTCCACCTGACCATTCGCTTGGGGGTGGTAGGGTGATGAGTGTTCTTTATGCAACCCAAGATTTGACATTAACTCAATCATCATTTTGTTCTAAAAGTGACTGCCATGGTCAGTGGTAATCTCTCTCCAGACGTTGAACCTTGCTATTATCTGGTTGAACAAAAGGAGAGTTCTTGTCTCCCCGCCATATTTAAACGTTGGCATAGCTTTGGCCCACTTGGTGAAGTAGTCTACTGCTACAATGATATAGAAGTTCCCCCTTGCTGAAGCGGGGTTGCATGAAGTGTAATCAATCCCCCATTTAGTGAAGGGACCAATGGTAATAATGGGAAACATGGGAGAGGGGTGTGCCCTCATCTTCTGAGAGAAGATATGACATGGGTGGCACTTCTTGACTGATTCAACAAAATATTTGATTAATGTCGGCTAGAAGTAACCGGCTCGTAGAATTTTTGGGGTTGTTTCCAACCTAGATATATGACCGCCACATGCTCCAGTGTGGCAATTGTTAAGCACGATTTCCTCTTCTTCATGAGTGAGGCATTGGTGAAGGATTCAGTATACACCTTGACAATAAAAAGTGTCCTAGAGTATGAGATAGTTATTAGCCTGATGGTGTATACGACGATGCTCATCACGAGAAGCAAAGGTGGGACACTTCAAAGTCTGGAGATAGACAAGAACATATCTATACCAAGGGTCAGAAGACGTGATCAAAAACATGTCTCCTTTGATAGGTGACTCGTTGGGTATAACATCACCTGATTCGACCGAGAGTTCCGATATGAGTTATGCAAAGACCATCAACTTTTTGGATTTCGCCGAAACAAACTCCAAGTCGAATTCCTAGAGGACAACTATCCATATACTGATATTTCCACTGATGACTCGTCATGTCAATACGTATTGAAATGGATTCATGATGGAAATGAAGGTGGTCTTGCGAAACAAAATGTAATGACGGAAACGTTGGACAACATGAACTGCTGCCAACATAATATTTTCAATGTGAGAATAATTTAGTTCCGGTCCAACTAGGCCTTGACTCAGGTAATGAATCAGGTATTTTGATAGAAAATCATCCTCCTGAACTAAGACCATACCAATGGTCGACTCCACAACAACCAATTATAATAATAAATCTTTATTATAATTGGGTGGCCGAAGAAAAGGGGTAGATATGAGGGCGCATTTCAATGTTACGAAAGAGAATTGAGTAGATTCATCCCAATTAAAAGGAACATCCTTCTTCAATAAACACATAAAACCCTTTGTGATCTCGTCATAGTTTGCGATAAAATGCCGTAAAAAGTTCTCTTTCATTTGAAAACTTTGAATCTGAGGGATGGTGCACAGGGGAGGCAATTAAACTATTGCCTCAAACTTTGGAGGATCAACCATGATCCTTGTGGTCAAAACGATGAAGCCTAGTAGACGCCGTGATGTGATGCAAAAACTGCACTTGTTTGGATTCAAGCAGATTCGATAGTAGCGACACCGTTCAAGGATAATTTGAGGTGTTTTGAATAATCATCTCTCTTGCAAGATCGCGACGCTCAATCATCGAGATAAGACTTGACTATGTGTTTGAGTTTGTGGAAAGAAAAAGACATGGCCCACTGAAACATAGCTCCAACATTTTTCAGACCAAAAGGCATCTTATGATAAGTGAATTTACCCCATGGACAAATGATATTGGTTTTGAGTTGGTCTTCGGGTTTGATTTGTATCTGATTGTATCCCGAAAAACCATCCATGAACAAAAAGGCTTGACATCCTAGGCATTCATTGACTATCTGGTCAATAAATGGCATGGGGAAATTATCTTTTGGGCAGACCTTGTTCAGATCACAGAAATCTGTACATATGCGAATCGTACCCTGTTTTTTATTGACCGGAATGGGATTCGACACCCATTGAGTCAATTGAATGGGGTAGATGAAACCATCTTTAAGTAGTTTCTCTACTACAACCTTGATAGTTGAATCTTTCCTAGGATTAACAAGACAAAGATTCTGTTGGATTGGCTTGACATTAGGATAAGTTGTGATTTCATGTTCGATAATTCTTGGGTCTATGCCTGGCATTTCCTCATAAGACCAAGAAAACATGTCGGGAAATTATTTAAATAAATCTGTGTAGATTTGAATATCCTCGGGGGAGCAATCCGCTCCGACGAAGATATTCTTCATGATGCCAGGGGTTCTAGAAGTGTCAATAGGTATCGTTTCAGCTATTGTTTCCATATTTCCTTCATAATAAACAATGTGTGTTGCCAAAGGATTAATAGGACAAGCTTTATCTCTAGTCATAGTCAGAGTGAATTCACCTGCTTCAATTTGTCTTAAATCTGGGAGGAAGTAGGATCTATGATGAAGATCATCCGAGGGTTTGTCCAGACTAGTCATTATCTCAATAATCACCTCGTTTGAGGGAAAGAATAAGTCTAAAGAATTTGTATCATTAAGCGAACCTTGAGCCCAAATAGGCTCGAGCACCGGATCGAACTCTTGTGGAGGAGTCGAATCAAGGTCAGCAGAAGCTCGTTGAATGATCGAGTCTGAAACTTTTGTCGAGGATAAAGGCATGGCCATGCCATGGTGCTTTGTCCCTTCTATCTTATATAATGGGGAAGGAAGATTCCATGGATCGTTAAAGTATGTCGTGTGAAATGACAATATTTGAAAACTTTCAACCCGAGGCTGGTCGGGGAAAACCGTCATGTAATGGACATTGTCAGTCGGAGGCGAGTAATCGAAAGTACCCATCAAAGATGGGAACAAACCAACCCCTACATTGACTATGTCGGGATGAGGGTTATCAATAATCGGGACCATGGAGACTCCCAATGAAGGGTTAAGATGATAGAAGGATAAATGATCAATGGTCACTATCCGACCCTCGTATGGAAACAACATGACCCAGAAAATTTTTTCGACCACTGCTTGCATAGCATAGGTCCAACTCCTTCCTAACAAAATATTGTAGTCGAGAGATGCATCGACCACTTCAACTTCGACACACTATTTTTCCCCCTAACTGCACAGGGAAAGAGGGAGTGATCCCATGTGGTCGGAAAGCATGAAAGTCAAAAGCTGTAAGAAGAGTAGGTGACAAAGAAAAAATAGTTTGGTCGATGGCCTTCCAACATGCCAAAGACATCATGCATCATGTCGAGGCACCCTCATCCACCACTGTATGGAAAATATTATGGGAAAAAAATTTCGTGGTGTAAGCCACTACTATTTGAAAACCTACGTGGAAGGGAAGAGGAGATTTTAAGTCAGTCGTATCAAGCATGATCATTCCTGGTTTACAAGTCTCCGCGGATCCTAGGACAGCTAACAAGGCCTTTCTCTAGGAAGGGAAACTCTGAAGGACTTCCAAAGCGGACATCGCATAAGGGGTTTGTGATAAATCCTCCACCACAGTGTAGTTATGGGCGGCCCTTACATTTTGGTTGTGAGAAGATTTCTTGAGCACACCTTTTGGGATACGGGTCATTGTTTCGCCCAACATATTTTCAATCTAGAGAGGAAGAGTTGGGTTTTCAGCTTCTTTACCCTTCTCATAGGTGCTTTTCTTTCCAAAATCATGTTCTCTATTCGATATATAGGCATCACCTTTCATCATATACACATTTGTAGATGAAGGATTACTCGAAGACGGAGGGGGTCCTTGACTGCCCCTTTCCACGCTCGAGGAGGCTTGAGTTAGATTTTTCCCATGTGGAAATGGGTTCATTAACACGACAAGATATTGCTATGACAATAACTTCTTAGCCTCTGCAAGCCGAGGGAACTAATGGGTCGAGTTTTCTTCCCTACAAAGATTACAAGGATACTTTGACTTCTTCTTTTCAATGTCACCCTCGCCAACATTATCGATGAGTTTCTTATCCCACTTACCCTTCTTTCATTGTTTCTTCTTTCCACCAGGCTGTTGGGTGGCCTTTGGGTTGGTCGTTTTCACACTGTGTACATCCAACTTTTGGGTAGGGGGAACAACCGAACTGGTGGTCTGGTTGGTTGTTGTTTGTTGTAACAAAAATTGTTTCAATTGATTTGACAATGGATCAACGGGATTTGTGTGTGTTGAACCAATGATTCCATCAGCATGTGGTCAATACCTTTGCCTATTTTTGTCAAGGATTGACCTCGATGCATCTGGAAAAATATTGTATAATAAACCAAAGTAAGAGTAAATTATCTCTAGCTGTTTTTCTCTCATTATCATGTCTTACTTGGAAAACACTTCGGATGTTGCAACGTATTTAGATAACTAGGGTACCAAAGACTTAAGGAACCACTCTAGCAGGAATGTTGGTGGGACTGGCACTTTTATTGAAGATATGGTCTGCTTTTTTATGCTCAAAATTGGTCAGCAATTCAATGTCGATGTCGTATCTCACAAGTAATTGGAAATGGTTCAAGAAATCCATTGCCAATTCGTCGAAGGAAGCGTATCATGAGAAGTCGATCTTGATGTACCATTTCACAACACTCCCTATGAGAGTGCATTGAAACAATCGCAACTGAACGGATTCGTCTCTTAATGAGTTGGAAGATCACCATAAGTGGAAGGTAGTCACATGATCAATAAGATATTAGTTAGGCTTGGCCTCAAACTTTGGAATGTTCGAAGGCAACTTGATTGTCATAGGAGGCCAACTCGGATCATGATAGATGGGGTCATTTAAGAGCCTTGTCAAAATTTTCAAGTGCAGGGTTGCCAGAAACAGTAGTTTGGGTTATGGATTGTAGCCAGGGAAAAAGGAGCTTGGATTTTGACTGGCACCAAGTTTCCAGGAAAAGTTAGGTTGTTGGCCAGGGCTCTGGTAATAACCATGGTCATATGACCGGCATATGGATTGTGCGCTTGTTGAGACATCATCGGTTGGTTCCCGTAATAGGACATAAAGGGTTGAGCTTGTGTCGCATTCCAAGGATTTTGGGAGGGGTTGCCCCCTGTTGATCCAACGGGCATAGGCATTGGGCCTTGCCCGGGGTTCCACTGGGTATGGAAGGGATTTCCCTCGATCGGCATCCCTGGCAAGGGGATTGGTCCCTGCCATGGATTCCAAGGTCCTTGTGAGGAAGGAATTCCTAAGTGTGCCCCTTGTGCAGGAATAGTACCCTGTACAGGATGTGGTTTTCCATAACCGGGGTTTCCCCCAATCGAAAACGCAATTGACGAGAAAACATTGTTAACAAATGCATCGAACAAAGAGAAAGGTATTGAACCAATTGACATGTTATAAGGAGGGAGTTCTTGACTACCTACTCCAAACAAGTTTGCATTAGTCCCGACAGAGTGTTGAGGAACATCGCTGAGCGAGGGGGACGAAGGGGGTATATGATCCCCGCCGTAAGGGAAAGTGATAAAGGGAGCTGAAGTGACCCCCATAGATCCTTGTAGAGTAGCGTTGGAAATCCCTAGCCCCAGACCGAATCCATGCATCCTGTATGAGAAGAGAGAGCCTGTCGCATTTTGAGTAAACAGAGCAGTGATCACCGCCATAGAAGAAATTAGACCGCGGCCTGAGGTAGAAGCAATCGAGACCATAGTGGCCCAGAAGGATGATGGTTGGTTAGGAGGTGGAACACCCCCAGTAGTGACAGTCGTGAAGGAAATATGAGTATTCCCTAAATAAGTGGCAGTGTTTGCTTCCATTGTTGTTGGTGACACTACCTAATGCTTGTAAGGTAGAACCTATATGACGATGGGCATCAACAGATCAGTGATGGGAGGGTTATATGAACCAAGAGCCTATACTCTGAGGTCAGAAATGCTTGGTTCCTCCAGAATCGAAATTTCTCCTCTCGAAGATGGGTTGGGCACAGTTTCTTGTAACCCGGTTGTCTCAAAAGACCCTTGCTAGTCTAATTTTCTCCTTAGCGGTGGCAGGGGGGTTCGAGGTCAACCAACGGCACACCCAAAATCCTTTGCGACCGGTGGAACTCCTGATCCTCCACTATTTGAGAAGATCAAAGACACACTAGGGAAATCTATAATCGTTTGAAAACCAACACGCACTAGAAAAAGTACCTATGAGGTAAAACAGGCAGTCACTAACTAGTTGGAAGAATAGTTACAACAACCAACACTAGAGAAACTTATCGGTGCAAGTGAAACTCAAATACATAAGCATCGTACAAGTATACTCTACAAAGTGTGGCCCGATGTATGTCTTAGGTACCGCGGTATACCCGCACATGCACCTGTGTAAGTCACTAGAAAGATAGGCCACTAGGTTGTCAGCGTGCAAACAGTCACCAGGTGGGTACAGTCGACAGTTGGGTGGACCGCAATGAGCAGGTTATCAAGCCCAAAACCTATCAAGGGTATCAAAAGAAAGTTCTCTAAAAGACGACTGAGGACATCGAACGGATTTGAGACCCACAAAGCTTCGTGGAAAATGAAATCAACGGAATCCCAAGACAAGCCCTCTATATGTGTTCCCCACTACGTTTGGTCCGGCTTTGGAGGAGTTATCTCCGCTACCTTTCCTTACGCAACCTCGTGTTTAGCCCCTATGTTAGAGGGGGGTCCCGGATAAATTTTACAATACTAGACTTTTGACACTCCCTAGCACAAACTCTTATGTTTGTTTTAGCAGCTTTGAAGAGTTTCCTCTCTAATCCTAAATCAAGGTTCTAGCATAGACTAGTTGATGGACCCTACAAACATAAAGTCTAGTTGATTTTAATTAATCGTTAATTTTAGTGGTTGTTTTTTAAATCATAGGAGATGAAAATGAAACCAGTGATTTTTTTGAGCGACGAAAAGGAAAGAACATGCAATGTCTGAAAACAAAGTACTTCTTCAAAAAATAAAAATTTGCAACTTCAAATTCTTTAACCAACTTTTCAAACTTTGTTTTTCTAAGATCTTTTAACAGAAAACTCAAAATAGGATTTCACTCGACTACGAGCTACTTATTTTCCTAATTCAATAGCCAAGAACTTATGAAAACAATTTCCTAATGATTAATGCAAACAACCAACTACTTAAACAAAGAAAAAATCTAGCTTCTCTTTTTTTTATTATGCTTCAAAAACAAGAAAATTTAGAACTGTATGTCTTCTTCCCTTCTGAAGAAAAAAGGTAGAAAAATAAAATGAAGATAAGACAAGGCCAAAAAGGACTTCTGGCCAACCACAGACCGTGGGGAGTTACTGGCAACCAAAAAGGAAGATCAGACTGACTCGCTATCCCATCAAAAAACCTATCAAAGAAAACAGAGGAAAAACTTTCAATGAAAAAGCGATTTATGATGGAATCCAGCCTAGGCTAAAACTGCTATGACAAAGACCATAATGAAACAAGAAAAACCTGGGAAATGAATCTTGACAAGGAAGAGGATGATTTCCTCCTCAAAATTTTCTAGATAGAAATGTGATTGTCACTTCAACAACCAACGTATGCACATAGGATGCCCAGAGACACGATGCATATTCATGCGTTCAGGCCCACTACAGGCCCTATGTGCCTCTGTTTCTCCTCAAAACAAGAAATACAGGCAGCTAAGATCAGGCAGGGAGTACTGGTATTGAAAACCAGGACCCCTTAAAGGTACAAAAACTTACTCTTGACAGAAAAATATGCAAGGAAACATGAGAAAGCAAAGCTAATATGAGGTTATACCTAGGCTATAGACTGCAAAAAAAGAGACCTAGAACTAGATCCAGAAAACCCCTGAGAAGGATCACTTCTGACAGGGAAGAGGATAACTGCCTCTTTTCAAAAATAAATTTTCTAGACTCAGACACGCTACTAATCCTTCAGTAGCCAATGTATGTACGTGGGTTGAGTGAAGTCAGGGCATGTGTATATGCATCCAGACCTTATACAAGTTGTTTATGGATTTGTAGCTTCCCAGAAAATAAAAACAACCAAGTGAAGAAAGCAGGGAGTACTGGTATGGAAGACCAAAATTTCTACTAGCTCAGACTTTTTCAAAAACTTAGAAAAAGGTAATAAAACCAATTTAAACTACCCAAAAATTATCCCCAAGAACCCTAGAAATATCCCTAGTATGGTCACCAATTTTGTTGTGGGTGGGAAATCCCCTTATGGACTAGCATTAAGGGTTCTATAATGTATGCAAAAATGACCTAAAGTCTCCTACCTGTTACCATCATCCCAATCATAAATCCCATTATTCATATGCAAATACAAGGTTAAAAATATCAAGTTATTGTACCTTAGTTTCCATGTTTGATGTCGATCCTTTAACATTTGGTCGCTCCTTGACTGCAAATCTCCTCCCAATGTTGACCTGTATTCATAAAAAGAAAAACAAAGAACTCCACATGCATATGATCTATGAACGAATGGGTTAGAGATTCTATCAAAATATAATCAAATTTAAACATTGTAAACCTCATATGGTGGGACAGGAAAATTACTTCTTTTTATTAATCTCACAAAAGTAACCTTACAATAGTAAGATCATCCATTTCTCCTCGAATCTGATCTTGGGATCCTCTTCAACTGTGCTCCAAGTGATTTTGTATATGCTTCTCTTCTCACATTAGTTGCAAAAGGTTGGGACAAAGGGAATGTGAAATCGAATAGAGTTTATTTACAATTATTTTCCTCCTTCCAAATGGGACCCCTACCCCTTGTTTTATAGGCTATAAAAGGCTAGGTATTTGGATGAGTGACTGAATATGGGCAGTCAAACATTTTAGGTAACTTACCCAAAAATGTGAGTTCCTTCTGCAACTTTCCATTTTTCGTGCTTTTGTAGGTATATGCAGGCTTTAGTGGGCTAGCCAGCGTATACACACGTGAAGTAGTGGAGTAGGGTGCATGTGCCTTAGAAAAGGGTGTTTTTAAGAAGAGTTGTTCAGTAGTGGCTTGGAAAAATATGTAAAATGATATGGTTTGATGCCAAGTAATCATATCTGGTGCAAATTAGGGTTATAACAAGAGGGAAAACTCTAGAAAGCTCCCTCGTATGTATTGTAAGGGATTCATTATTCTCATTATAAGAGTTGTAGAGCAAGAGAGAATAGGAGAAGAGAGAAAAAAAAATATTGTATAATTTGTATAAGTAGATAGATGATGCTATAGAACCCATGTACAGATGCACTTGAGTTAATATAAGAATGATTTTGACTCAATTTCATGGAGTTGTGATAAATATTGTTTACATTTGTTGAATGTAATGTTTACAGTTAATTTCAGTCTTTGTTCTGCTTTTGTTTCAATGTTCTGTGTATGTCTAATTTCATGGTTGAATGTATAAATTTTGTGAGAGGGAGAGTATGATTTTCAATTGTTTCTCTTCCTGAGAATTTCTGCAAGGAGTGCAGTGAAATTCCACAAAGAGCACGTTGACAGGCTCTGATTTTTACCTCGGACAAGCTCAGGAGAGATATCATTGTTCTCATACCAGTAGAAGTGTGATTATAACACATATTCCTGTGAGGTGGGAGTAGGCAAGTTGAGATCTTAGACTTTTCAAACCAAGTGAGTGGTTGAAGTATTTATGTTGCAAGGAGTGCACAGAATTGGAGAGTTCGGATAATTAGAGATTATCGTGAATGCCGCAAGGAGTGTTCATAAGAATCTCTTGGAATCCTTGAGTTTGTAGTAAGAAATAAGTTCAGGAGGGATAGAGACTTCGAAGAGTTTGAAGGAAGATGAGTGTTGAAGTTAACTCAAATAAATCAAGCTCAGAAGGATATTTTGATTATATTGGCTAGGAAGCATCGACGACTTGAATGGACGGTTGAATTTCTCAAAGGGAGAACCATCGATTCGTCATGGACTGTTGGATCCAGTGGATCAGTGGAGAAGTTAAGGTTGAGTGTCTATAAACCCTCACAAACTAAGGAGGAATAGTTATCATCAAATCTGGACCAATGGGAGCCATTGATATTGCGGTTTTGAGTTTCGTCATTTTGGAAGTTGGACTTGTGGAGAAATTCATTGACTCGGAGTCAAGAGTTGCGAACTCCTGATTCACAAAATTATGATACAATTAGGACCGTCAGATCGTAGAAATCTTAGGGTCATCGATCTGAGGAGAAGAAGTCGTGAGTTTGGACTTCAGGAGAAAGGGCAAGAGTTGCATCATGAACTCATAAGTCATGAAATCCCGAAATACCTTTTCGAGTAAAGGTCGTGGTCACGTCAATTGGTCGCATAGAGTGGAGGTTCGCACCTTATGCTTATTCACACAGGAATAAACCCTAGAAGAACCTCTGGTTACATGCGTTGAATATTTCAGCTGGGAATCAAGGAACCATTTCAGTTCAAGGGAGATTTAGAATGATCCTTAGATTGGGAGGTCATGCATAACCTGTTAGGGTAGGGGTGTTGCATCAGGTGGTATCATATCTTACAATCATTTTTTTCTGTAAGAAAGAGGAGACAAAAGGAAATTTGTGATTTGAATTCTACGTGAGATAGATTTAAACAATGCCTCCAAGAAGACATCAATATAGACCCATGCCCGATCCATTTGTGGAAAGGGAAATGAGAGAAATTCATGCTCTATTGGATGCTATGGAGAAAGAACAGAGATGAACAGATGATACTAGGGATCTCAGTGAGGCCAAAAGAGAAAATGAGGTTGGATCTGAAGAAGTATTTGTAGCCGAAGATGCTGCAGAGGAACGTCTATTCAGATATTTTTTAAGAATAGGGGCTAGAGAAAAAGTGGAAATATTGATGCATGAAGGCAACTTAAACATTGATCAGTTGCTAGATTGGTTTAGATATTTGGATAAATACTTTGACTATGAGGATATCGAAGAAGATAAGAAAGTTAAACATGTTGTCACTAGACTGAAAGGGCATGCAACACTGTGGTGGGATGAACTATAGGATGACAAGGCGTTGCAAAGAAAAACAATGAATCAAAAGTTGGGATAGGATGGTAGAAAATATGAAAGCCAAGTTTATACCTAGAGATTACCAAATAAATATGTTTCAAAGAATGCAGAATTTGAGAAAGAAGGGGATGACAGTGAAGGAATACACTAAGGATTTTTACAGACTCAACATCAGAGAAAGTCCTCATGAGAGTGATGATGAAAAATTCTCCATATACATGAATTGCTTGAGATATGAAATTCAGGATAAAATGAGCATGGTGGCAATAAGGAATGTAGAAGATGCTTATCAAATTGCTTCAAAGGATGAAGAGAAATTGGCCCAAAATCAAGGTCAAAGGGGTAGAGGTAGAAGTCTCATCCAAGGCAAGGAAATTTCCCAGGACAGAGTACAGAAGCCCAAGGATGAATAAAAGAAACCTCATAACCACCAAGAAAGAGGAGGAAGTTGACAGGGGAGACAGTATGACTACCAGAACACTTTTCCTCGCACAAGAGGAAGAGGTAGAGGTGGTGAAATAAAGTGTTTTGTCTGTGGAAATATAGGACACAAATATTTTGAATATCATAATGGAAAAAGGGATGGAGGAGGAGAAGCTCACATTTCATAAGCGCATAGGCGAAATTTTGAGGCTGAAGATGTTGAAGATGGGAGATCCTTAATGATGAGGAAGGTTCTCTTGAAACTAGAGAAGGAGATAGAGAATCCAGTCCGAAGGAAAAGTTTGTTTAGAACTTATTGCAAGGCCAAGGATAGGGTATGCAAGGTAATTGTGGACAGTGGAAGCAAGGATAATCTAGTATCCACAGAAATGGTGGAAAAGCTGGAATTAGAGACAATTACACATTCGAGCCCATACAAAGTTTTGTGGTTGCAAAAAGGACATCAGGTAACAGTCATTAAACAATGTTTAGTTGAATTTAAGATAGGGGGATATAGGTATGAGATCTGATGTGATGTTATTCCCATGTATGTCTGTCATATTTTATTGGGGATATTGTGGCAATATGACAAAAATGTTTTTCATGATGGGAGAAAGAACACCTATACCTTGGAGAAGAATGGTAGGACATATATGTTGCTTCTGATTGAAGACAAGAATGTGAAACAAGAAGCAAGAAATACTATACTTCTCATGAGTGGGAAGGAACTTTTGGATCAAGTCAAGAAAGATGAAGAAATGTTATTTGTTGTGGTAAGGAAACCTACAGTCATCTTGACCAAGAGAGATTTTACCAAACAAAACAGTGTACAGATTGACGCCGAAAGAGAATGAAGAGGTCAAGAAACAAGTCTAGGATTTGATGGACAAAGGATTGGTTAGAGAAAGCTTGAGTCCATGCATTGTGCCAACAGTGTTAAGTCTGAAGAAGGATGGTGGATGGAGAATGTGTACAGACTCGAGAGATATAAACAAAATCACCATCAAGTATAGATATCCTTTGCCGAGGATGGATGACTTGATGGATTGCTTGAGTGGAGAATTTTTTTTTTCAAAGATTGATTTGAAAAGCGGATATCATCAGATTAGAATGAGGGAAGGTGATGAATGGAGGACAACATTCAAGATGAATGAAGGATTATATGAATGGTTTGTCATGCCATTTGGTTTGACGAATGCGCCAACTACTTTCATGAGATTAATGAATGAGGTCTTGAAGGATTTCATTGGAAATTTTGTAATTGTGTATCTTGATGATATATTGATCTTCAGTAATACTAAGGAGGAACATTTGTGTAGAGACCTAATTAACTAAATTCTATTAAATCCATAAATTGAAACAGTAAACTTCTACTTCTACGCAGAAAACTCAGTAATTTCCTTTAATTCAGCATATAAGCATGTTAAATTAAATAATGAACAAGAATTTCTTAACAGAAAAATACAAACTTGCCTCTTCCTGATGCTAATTTCTCCATTGACCTGGTTGTCCAACCTGCTACTTTGCTACTACCTGATGTGTCGACCAACTCTGCCCAAACCGACTATCCTCCCAGCCAGCTAGGAGCATCCTGTCTGGCTCCCTAGCTCCAAGAAACCGAAAGGAATCCTGGCCCTCGTGCCCAAAACCTCTAGCAACTCGGTTCCCCCTGCAATAATACTCAAAGACTGTAGAACTCAACCACAGAACCACAAAGACCAAGACAAGAAACTAGTACTCCTGTCCCCCTCCAAAATGCTTCCTCCTCCCAAAATAAAATCCTCCTCCCAAAAGAATGCCTTCCACCGTAAGGCTCTCCCCGTCATATTCCCCCTTCACCGACTCTTCCTTTCATTAATTTCCTTATCCATTTATTTATTATCTTATCCCCTTGTATTTATTATCTTATCTTATATTATCCTTACATTTAATGTCCTATCCCTTCCCGTATACGTAAGTCTTAATAAATTAAATTATTAACCCCATTAATTCTTTACTCACATAATTAAAGAGTTGATTAATAATTAATTAATCATTGACAGTTATGAACAAATAATTAATGATAATTAATTAGTTAATATTATATAAGAAATAATTATTGTTTAGCTAACATCTTAGGACAATCAGATTATCAATTTAATTATAATTAATAATCCTATACATTTATTTAAGAAGGGTCGTTACATACACCCACCTTCAGGAAACTTCATCCCGAAGTTAAGGTATCTTATGGTACAAAGGAAAAGAAACATGGTTCACACATTCATAAAAATTAACCGACACTATCAATAAGTAAGTCAAGAAAACTCATACATACTAGTGTATATGTACAAGAAATGTATGTGTAGCTAGTACATACAAGTCTCATGCATGTACTAATAATCAAAAATACCATCCTTTAGTAATTTATGTAGGCATCCAATCCAGTCAGCAAGACTAGTCTTTTATAACAGACAATAAACCAATCAAATGTTTGAGAAATCCTTTACTTACAATTATCCGGTTCAACAATTTCTACTCTCTCAACTATTTCTACTCATCCTTCCTCCCTAACCTACTTCCATCTCCATTCTTATCCTTCCTCTGCTGGACTATCTTGGAGCGTAAACTATATTGACCTAACTCCAAATAGAACCC
>SNQJ01S0233587.1:18239-30092 GCA_010110895.2 Picea sitchensis
AACCTTACATGTTGTCTCTTCAATGACATCCACTCAAATTAAAACATTGATTTCTTCTCCCACCTATTCATCCTCACCCATGAAGATCTTAAAGAGGAAGGTTGCTTGTCATAAGAAAAAGACTTACCTAGTAGAGCCATCCTTCCAAACCGTAACATATGATCTCTACAATACATATGAGTTTAAGATGTTCTCCTTCAAAGTATAACCTTGTACACATGTATACATTCATGATTGGATAGAATACAAACAATATCAACAGAGATGAGGGCTCAAATTTGAGAGAAACCTAGAAGAAGACATCCATCTTTTACAAAATAATCAAATTTGAGAGAAACCTAGAAGCAGACATCCATCTTTTACAAAATAATCACCATCTAGATGGCCACAATACTAGCATAATTTAGGTTTCTTTGTTTATTAATGATAGGTATAGCTTTATTATTTTGAAACAAAGATATGTTTCCTTAAAATAGGAGAATTCCATACTCTCATCATAAGGGGATTTACTCAAGAAACCTATGGAATAGTACTATCATTGTGATACTAAAGAATACCCTTAATCCCCTTTCTATCTCCACGTAATTAAAATAAGACTTGATTAAAATTTCTATTAAAAATATTATTAGAAAGATGACACAATTCCTTACAATTAATTCCCTACAAATTGTCTTTTTACTAGACACAATGAAATTCTCAAGGCTTGTATGAGTTTGGAGAGATTCAATTTAAAAAATTTGTAATATGAAACTTTATTCATTGTATTTTAATATTAGTGTGACATACATTTGTAGATTCACCCATATAAGAATCTACTCAAAACAAAAGAAGAATAAAACAAATAATTCCCTATAATCACATCAAAATAGGTACAATATATTTATCACAAAGAGTTAACATTATGAAGAATTAAATCAAAGTTAAGGAAATGGCCAAACCTAACTATTTAATGAACAAGAGAACACGAGGAAATCATAAATTGATAATGATTCACAGGAGTAAAAAAGGGTAATTGTAAGACAAATTATGGTAATTTCAGAATGCAAATTTGTTTAAGATATTCTTGATATCTAAGTTTATTTATGCATTTTGTTTGATTATTGATGCAAATAAATATTTTCCAAAAATATATTTCTTTTTCCATTAAATAGGGATAAAATGATAGTATTAATATAAATGAATATTTAATGAACAAGAGAACATGAGGAAATCATAAATTGACAATGATTCACACGAGTAAAAAAGGGTAACTGTAAGACAAATTATGGTAATTTCAGAATGAAAATTCATTTAAGATATTCTTGATATCTAAGTTTATTTATGCATTTTGTTTGATTATTGATGCAAATAAATATTTTCCAAAAATATATTTCTTTTTCCATTAAAGATGGATAAAATGAAAAAGATGGATAAAATGATAGTATTAATATAAATGAATATTTTTTAAAAATGATTTTTATTGTTTTTAATATAATTTAATTAGGTCTGATGGTTAAGAATATGTACTTCCTCTTAATCAAAAAAAAGAATAAAGTATATATAACTTAGTAGAACTTTAAATTTAAATAATAATAATAATAATTATATTATTGATGTAAAAAAATAAAACTTATCAAATAAAAAAAAACTTAATATTTAAAAAATTTAATTTTTTTAACTATAATTAAATTTGAATATAATAACAAAAGTTATATTTTTATTAAAATAAATGAAAACCGTTTTTTTAATAAAAATACATTTAAAAAAACCTTCAATATCTTTAATGCAATCATAAAATTATTAAAATGTCTCATTTGGGGGAATGGAGTTGTACCTTTCAAATTATTAAAATGTCTCATTGAGGGGGAAAGAGAGTTGTACCTTTCCACGAAAGTTGATACATTCAAATATAATATAGGTGGACGTAGGTCAGAGATTTAAAATGTGGTCTCTTTTGATGTGAAGAGGCTTTATGATGAAATTTAGACTCAGGTTTAATTGATTACATTAATGTCGCCGCATTAAATTGGTCAAAAATCAATTATTAAAAATTATTTTCGTCTTACTTGTTATCCGCCAGTGCCTTCAATGCATTTGGTGAGACAAGGAAACAATAAGTGGAGTGGGATAAATCGGGAGCAATCTTTCCTCTCGAGTTACCTTTCTGGCGGTTCACTTTTAAATTTTTGGCCAATCCAGAATTTTGATCGATTTTCTGAGCATTTGGGTTGGTTTAAAATGGGGCAAAACCCTTGGAGTAAGGTTATGAAATGCATGAAACTTTGATCCATGGGAAACTTAAACTACCCCTAAAAATCTGGCCGGATTCAGTCCCGTTTTTTTGCCTGAAAAACAGAACTCGGGAGGGAAGATTTCTCCCGAGTTAACCTACTCCAACAAGAAATTACATCATCCTCTTAATTGCTTGCCAGTTGTGTTAGATACCTTTTTATGTTTTTCAATGAACCTGCAAGACCTGCAAAAGGTTGAATTGAATGGTTCCAAGGTCCACCCGACACCTTGCATTTAATGCTTGTTGTTGAATGTACATGTGTCTCTATATTTGGTCAAAATTGTCTTCGCCATCCACATTCAACAAATTACTCTCCCTATTGGCATGCCTTTAAATACTTTAGCGCCAATATATTCATTCATATATCTATCCATTATCCATTTATTCCCAACGAGTGTTTGTCATCTTATTCAAAAGATTGCTTGCGAGTTTGTTTCCATATTCGGCCTCCTGCCATATTAGAGGAAGTGGAAATAGGCAATTTTCTACTGAGTCGATCATTGAATCACCTATAAATTCATCGCTAATTGATTCCATCAATCCAAATGGAATATTGATCAATTGATCATCGTTTTTTACTTAATTTAGTCAATGTTGCAGTGTTAATAGTAGCATTGTCATCTCCTCCTGTAATAGTAGGGAATCTGAGTGGGTTAAAGGTGAGTTTCTATCGTGATAGTATTAGGTAGCTAGGGAGGTAGTGGGGGTTCTGGAGGGTCCATAGTGATATTAGTGGAGGCCATTCAATGTAAGGTGGACTAGTTCCATTATAGTATTAAATAAGACCTACTATGATAATTAGATATAATAAATGTAAGAGGACTTCTTAGAGGGTTCCACTTCTAGAAGGTTCCACCTCCAGAATGTTCTTAGGTGGTTGGTAGAAATATATAAAAGGGTTCAAGAATTGTAATGAAATATGAAGACAAGTATTGTATTTGAAATGGTATTTCAATAGAAAGATGCCCCCTCGAAGAGGCAAGTGAACAAGAGAGGATCATTTCCATAATAGGTTATATTGTATGGTGTTGTCCTACCATAAGGGTTTGATAATAATAATAAAAGTGTGGTTCTTCTATATTTTTCTCTGAATATTTGTGGTGTTTTTGTATGCAAGTATTTTGTTCTTAACAACTGGTATCAGAGCACTTTCCTTGACGAAAAGTGTGGGCAATTTTTTATTTTTTTTGTAGATTTTTTCGAAGAATAGAAAGAGGTCCACAACATTCTGGACAATTTCTATATATTTTTGCGCAAAATGTTTAGCAACTGGTTGTATATCTGAGTTCCTCTCAGAAAAACACCCAATTAAAAAAAACAATCGCCTGAAACAGAGTCAGGGAAGTAAAGTTATCGACATTTTAAAATATGTTTTTTTCAGGGTTTTTCCGCGGATGGCCACGCGATTTTTCTAATTTATGTAGTAGTTTGAGCCAAATTTTTCAAAACAAATTACATATCTAAGTTCTTATTTCAAAAATAACTTAATTAAAAAAAATCACCCAAATCGGAGCTTCAGAAGTAAAAATGTCGTTGATTTAAAATCAACGAATTTTTAGGGTTTTTTGTGACGACGACGGGACTGCAATGTTCATAACTTTTCACAGGGTGCTCATATTGCTACCAGATCAGACCCATTAGATATATAATTTTCAGATATTGTTTTTGATATCTTATATGTGGTATTTCCAATGGATATTCACTCCCAAATCATGACATCCATCAAAACAACAATTCAACAGTTCAAAGTTGAAATGCATCATATTATTCAAGAGAAATGTATTCAAGAGCTCAAAGTTGAAATGCAACATATTCAATAAGAATGTATTCAAGAGTCCAAACTTGCAAGGTAAAAAAGGTATATTATGGAAGAATATTATCAAGAAATAAATGTTTGGTATGATTATGAGGACGATTGTGATGATAGGTATATGAATAATTGTTATTTTTGGGATGACAACCACTTTCATATTTTACTTTATGACTCTACTCCACCTTTTGTAGAGAGAATTAATGTAACAAATCAACGGCCAGTTATGATTACCAATGTCCATCATGCATATCCTACAGTGGTATTATTCCTTCTAAATTCAGCTATGACCATTTCCCACTATGTGGATGAATCTTCTTATTTGGATCCACATGACATGTGTCAATATTTGGAGCATCATTTTTCAGTTAGTTATTGGGTTCATATATCTTCCACGTGGAGTTCACATGAGCACTTGGACATAGGACCCTGATTTACAATGACAATTTGACTACTTCAGCATGGTGGATTTCATTTCTACATGAGACCATGGTTCTCTAGTCTACTTCAACACTATGATCTACATTTATCCATGACACCCTAGTATATGGTTGTAAACCCTCATAACAAGCATTGAGGACAACACTTTCATAAGGTGGATGGAATTTTAAGTAGCTAGAGAGGTATTGGGGGTCCCGGGGTGCCCATAGTGAAAATAGTGGAGGCCATTCAATGTAAGGTGGACTAGGTCTACTATAATATTAAATAAGACCCACTATGGTAGTTAGATATAATAAATGTAAGAGAACGTCTTAGAAGGTTCCACCTATAGAATGATATTAGGTGGTTGGTAGCACTATATAAAGGGGCTCAAGCAATGTAATGATATATGAAGATAAATATTGTATTTGGAGAGATAGCTCAATAGGAGGATGTCCCCTCGAAAAGACAAGTGAACAGGAGAGGATCTCTTCCATAATATGACCCATTGTATGGTGTTTCCCTACCATAATGGTTTGATAATAATAAAAGTGGGGCTCTTATATATTGTTCTCTGAATATTTGTGGTGTTTCTATATACAAGTGTTTGGTTCTTAATAGATAGGTGCCCCGAGGCAAAGAAAATTGTAGGTGCAGTTGTAGCCAAAGTCGTGACAACAAATCCTGGCGTTGCACCTTCTCTCATCAGGATGAATTTCCATGACTGCTTTGTCATAGTAAGTACACATTTATATTACATATCAATATATCATATATATTGATAAATATAACATACACAAAACATCTAGTTTGACAATCAATGGTATATATCCTTATAGCTTGTTGTACCAATCCAATACCTGAACACAATCTTTGTAACCATACTGCTTCATTACTTGCATGCGTGGATTCCATGTATTCAACTTATATAGTTGAAAGTGCCACTACAACCTTTCTTTTGCTCATCCAACTGATTTCTCCTCCAAACAGGTTAAACACATACCCGCTTTTAGATCTGCTATGATCCATATGTCTAGCTTAGTCTGCATCCACAAAGCCATGTATGTCCAACACTATGTCCAATGATGGTCTTCCTTGGTAGCACAATCCATAGCTAGTAGTGCCACACAAATACCTGAAAACCCTTTTTACTGCTATCCAATGCTCCTTCCATGGTTTTAACATATACCTGCTCAAAACTCCTACTGCATGTGCAATGTTTGGTCTAGTACAAACCATTGCATACATCAAACTGCTAACTGCACTCACTTATGGAACACGAGACATGTCCTCCTCCTCTTCATGTGTCTTGGGACACTTATCCATAGATAAATTTACATCAACAAGAATAGGGACCTTGACCAGTTTACTTTCCTGCATATTAAACCTCTGTAATATTGTCTTGACATATTTTCTCTGATTTAACCAGAGTTTCCTATTTTTTCGATCTCTTTTAATTTCCATGCCCAAAATGAAATTTGAAGCACCGAGATCCTTCATGTCAAATTTAGAGAACAAATCAGTTTTCACATCCTGGATAATCTTCTTGTTGTTTCCTATCAACAACATGTCATCCACATACTAGACAAAATAAATCAAATGATCACCAATTAATTTAAAATACACACAGTGATCCTCTTTTCTTCTTGTGAATCCAAGTCTGAGCATATAAGTATCAAAATTTTGATACCACATCCTTGGTGATTGTTTTAAACCATACAATGATTTTTTTATCTTGCATATCAACTCCTTCTTTCCCTTCATAGCAAAGCCTTCTGGCTGCTTCATATAAATTTCTTCTTCCATATCCCCATGTAGCAATGTTGTCTTCACATCCATCTGTTATACTTCAAAATCAAATGCAACAACAACAAATAATATAAATCTTATAGAGGTTAACTTGGCAATGGGAGAAAAAATATCACCAAAATCAATTCCCTCAACCTGGGAATAACCCTTTGCTACTAACCAAACTTTGTATTTCTCCACTTTTCCTTTTGCATTCAACTTCTTTTTAAATACCCATTTGCTGCCAATGGGATTTCTTCCAGTCATAAACTCCACTAGATCCCAAGCCTCATTATTATCCAAGGTTTCCGTTTCTTCATCCATGGTCTTTTTCCAAAGCTTTCCATCTTCTGAATCCACTGCCACCCTGGTAGTTCTAGGATCATCATCAGTAATAAACAAAGAAAATTTTTAATGGAAATAAAATGGAGTTTACCTTTCTGGTAGCCTTCTTTCTTGAACCGATATCCTCAATACGGGAGTATGAGGATCTTATTCTTCTAATTCCTATTATTCTATAGAGTTTGATTCATCATCCTTTAAATCAAACTCTATTTTATCGGGTTCTTCCTTACTTGGCAGGGCTTCCTTTTCAATAACATCCTTCATTTCTCTAAATACCACATCTTGGATACACACAACCTTCTTAGTTTCTAGGCTCCAAATCTTATAACCTTTGAGACCATCTTTATACCCAATAAAGATACACTTTTCAACCTTTTTATCTGGCTTACTCTTGTTTTCCTTTGGAATATGAACATAGGTCTCACATCCAAATACCTTGAGATGTGCAAGGGAAGGTTTCTTACCAATACATACCTCTTGTGGAGTCTTGTCATCCAAAGTTGATGAGAGTGATCTGTTGACTAGGTAACATGCAGTACCCACTGCCTCTGCCTATAATTCTTTCCCTAACCTAACACCACTGAGCATGCACCTTACTTTTTCCATCAATGTATTGTTCATCCTTTCTGCAACTTCATTCTACTGAGGTGTATATGGAGTAGTCTTCTACCTTTCTATACCACACTTCTTACATAATTATTCAAATTCATTCCCATAGAACTCTTTGCCATTATCTGTCCTTAGAATCTTAATTATTTTCTCTATTTGATTCTCAACAAGAGCCTTAAACTCTTTAAACCTGTCAAATACTTCAGATTTCTTCTTGAGGAAATATATCCAAGTATTCCTCGAGAAGTCATCTATAAATGAGACATAGTACACAGGTTTTCCCAATGATGGAACCGACACATGTACAAACACATCACTATGAACTAGCTGTAAAATTATTTCTACACTCGTTGCACCAGAGGCGAATCTTACCATATTMTTCTTCCCATATACACAATGTTCACATAAATCAAAATCCAGAAAGCAGTTATACATACCTTCAACCATACCTTTACCATGTATTAGTCGAAGAACCTTCTCTCCAATGTGTGCCAGTCTTTGATGCCACAACATAAAAAAWTTTACAAAGACCGTAGGATTTCTTTCTTCTTCAACTCCAATATYAGGAACAATGGAACTATTAGACCCAACACTAATAGTGCTTCCTTGCAGCTTATATAGAGTTCCAAACCGAACTCCATTCAGTAGCACCATTGCTCCTCGAACCATTCTGCAGGTTTCCTTTTCAAATATTGTTTTTACCCCTRCATTGTCCATTTTTCTTACATAAATCAAATTTCTGGCCAATCCTAGGATGCACAGAACACTAGGTAGTGTTCTAATCCTCCCATCTATGAGCCTCAACTTGAATTTTCATTTACCTATGATTCGGGTTGTCGAGTCATCACCTAGAAAAACATTACCTCCATCATACCTTTCATATTCACACAACCACTCTCTCTCTGGGGAGTCATATGAAAGGATACACCTGAGTCAACCAACCATGCCTCGTGATCTGCATATGTTCTTGAAGAAACCATGTTTGCATCCCTCCTTCTTCCTTGGAGGTCTTTTCTTCTATAAAAGGAGATTCTCCAGATCCCTTTTTTTTCTCAACTTTGGATCTACATTGCTTCTTGTAGTGCCCTTCTTTTCCACATATCCATCATACCTTTACAAACTTTCCGGGAGACTTAGATCTTCCCTTAGAATTAAATCTCCCACTTGAGGATTTATATCTATGTCTTTCCTAAGAGCGTCCTCTTGCAAATAATTCATTTGTGCTCTGTCCTTCCATGATCTTCTGTCTCATCTCCTTCGAAAATAAGGATGATACCACTTCATCAAACTTCAAGGTAGTTTTATTACTACCTATGGCCACAACCATACTATCCCACTAGTCTGGTAAACAACACAATAAACTAATACACTTATCTTCATCTAAAATTTTAATTTCAATAGATACTAACTCACTTACTACAATATTGAAGGCATTCAAATTCTTTGCCACCAAGTCTCCATCTCTCATCCTCAGGTTATACAAATTATTTCTCAAGAATAGTTTATTTACTAGGGACTTAGACTGATACAACTTCCCCAACTTATCCCATAAATATTTGTTGTAGCTTTCTTTGACACATTTAGTAATACTGAATCTAAGAGACATAGTCGGATTGTTCTCTTCGCCTTCCAATCCAAATTATTCCAGTCATCTGTTGAATTTCCTATAAGTGCAGTACCTGGATCCATCACAATCCACTCATCTCTATCCACCAACAGATATTCCATCTTGATCTTCCACAACTCAAAAAATTTCCCATTAAACTTCTCAATTTCCATTTTCGAAGTGCTCACCATTTATTTTCACCTAAAAAATCAATACCACAAATCTCCCACTGTAACAAAGCTTATCATAGCCTCGAGCCAAACCCTTGAATACAAAGGCATCCCCCTGAAGCCAACAAAGCTCTGATACAAAATGTAGATTTTAACATTGTACAATATTTTATTGCAAACGGATTTTCAATAAAAGAACAAAAAAGATACAATGGCAAATACACACATTACACAGATATTTTTCCCCTGGAAACCCAAATAGGGAAAACCAACATATTCTATATTCATTCATAGTGATACATTGTTTACAATACAATATACATATAGGAGTCAGTGACATCCAAAACCCTAACCCAATGACCTGGATTAGTCAACAACCCTAATTCGTTAACTGGAAATAGAAAACAATTGACAAAAACCATGTGCAAAAAAATGCCCAAAAATGGACATGAAAATCGAGGCGACATGAAAAACGACAAAAAAATGTAGCATGTTTCCCATGGAAAAACCAAATTTCTCGAGGGCGCTGCCCCTGAACCCATCAGACCCCCTTGTGCACCTGGCGCAACGTAGAAGACGCTAAAACTAGTCATGCAAAGAATATAACACATACCCAACATGAAGAGACAGAAGGATCTCTTTAGCAACAAACATCTCAGGGAATCTACCTTCTCCACATAAACCAACTCACACAAAGTTTTGTTGCAAAACGTTTTGCACAAGAAGACATGGTCACTCTCTCAGGTAGCTAACATCTAACTGCTACTAATTAACTATAGTTATAATCACCCATATATATAGTCAATTGAATTGAATGGATGACATCCCATCATCATTTGTTCTTTAATATAATTTAATATCTTTTCAGGGGCACACTCTATTGGGGTTTCTCATTTCTCTTCATTCAGTGCAAACATACTTTACAATTTCATTGGAATAGGTCACCAGGACCCTAGTATGGAACCTCAATTCTCTTTGTAGCTCAAATCCAAATTCCCATTACCTAGTTCTAATTCAAACTTTGATCCCACCATTCCTTTGGATTCATTGACCCCCAGACGTTTAGATGAGAAATATTACTTGGATCTTCAAGTAAAATATGGAGTGTTGAACTTTGATCAATCATTGATGTTGATTCCATCAACACCTAGAATGGTGAAGATCAATTTTAATTATCCATCCATTTGGAGGAAGAAGTTAGGGAGAGAAATGGTGAAGATGGGTGAAATAGATGTGTTGACAGGGTCGCAGGGGGAGATCATGAAAATTTGTTGTATTTTCAATTGATCAAATTCAAACAGAAGTGAAGAAACTGTGAAGTTGGACATACCGGAGCCAACTATGACGTATTCCGATTATCTTATATTTGTATTCAAACTAGGGTGCAATTTCACCCGAGTTCATAAGTATTATTTTTTTTTGAATTTTTTTTCCATTTTTCGAGTAATCCAACTGATTTGGGATCTCGATTAGAATAAGACAGGAAGTGAAGATAAATCTCCATTGACTTGAATGTGGTATATCTTATTGAAATGAAATGAAATACTGGAGTAATCTGGTCTGAACTTGTAACAGAGTATGGAATAGATTGGGTCTCCACGAAGATCACACATATACAAGCACTTGTGTAAAAGCAATACAATGCTACAAAATGACTTACTCTACTTACCAATTCATGTTTTGAAACAAACATTTTCTCCTCAAATTACATATTCCATAAGATTTTTGTTTCTAATTTTTCTTTGGTTTTTCGTTTTACTTTTTTGGATGAATTACATATTTTGCAGTTCTTGAGGTCTCATATCAACATCAACATTGACACTACTACTTACGGCCTTAGCCTCGATTATAATCGTGTAGTTTGTCTCCCAGTAATAACAAATTTTATTTCAAAGAGAAAGGTACTTTATTAAAAAACAACTTTCACATGTGGTCCATCCTACTAAAAATTGAGACTCCAACAAACTTAGAAAATCATTGCACACATAAAACCTATGCTACTTACCTTTTATTATTTAATCGAAGACATATTTATACATGAATTTTTTTCTCAACTACACAACAAAATCATTAGGGAATATCTCAACTACACACATAAATAGGATAAAATAGTTTGAGAAAATATCTCACAACCAACTAGATCTAACAAACTCTTCAATAATAGAATCCCACACTAAACACAAGACAAGTAGGAGTTAATTACTTCAACATCCTCCCTTAAGGAGTACTTGTCTTTGATCTCTCATCTCTGTCATCTTTGTCTCTTATAGTTTTCATCAACATCTCTATCCACTTTTGAAATCTCATAGACTATGCCCTTTCAAAAAACTATTCATGCTACCACTTGATTAATTGAAGATACAATTGCTTATGACCATCAATTTTGTATTTGTAATGAGTGACAATTCTATATGTTTCTATTTGTCAAAATACATAGCTCGATGTATTTTTTAGAAAATCAGTCTAGATATCGAATCATTTTGTTGACATACTTCCATATGTCAAAATACATAGCTCGATGTATTTACTAGTTATATAGGAAAATAGTCTAGATATTGAACGTATCCATAATTCAATCTTACAACAAGACCTATTTCATCTCATAAGTACACAAACTGTACTCACAAACTAATAGTAGTGTTCTTGTTGACATGCATAGCTTGGTGTATTCATTAAGAAACACAAGTTTGTCATTCATGTTTCCTTGTTCTCAAAAATATGAGAGATTCTTCATTAAAATCTCACAAGCACAAAAACTATTCAAAGATTTCACACTCTGCACACCAAATAAAATAACTACCCTCTTCTATTGCAACCTCTAGGCATCCCCATC
>SNQJ01S0233588.1:0-14029 GCA_010110895.2 Picea sitchensis
ATTGACATGAAAGAGAATCCGCCCAGCTTGCATCATTGCTAAGACAAAAAAATGTGTTGTTTTCTAATGCAGATTATTCATATGTAAGTACTATAATGAATGCCCCTTTATCATTCATTATCCTCCTTACACTTGTTGTTGTAATAACAAACACAAAACAAAGCCCCAAATAAATGAGTGTTACGAGGAAAATATCACTATGGCTAGGGGTGAACCACAACAGATGGAAATGACTGCAGAAATCAACTCTAATATCAGGTATGCTATATAAACAAATATTCTAGCAAGACAAGATAAAAGGCCTACCTCATCCAGACATTCGATGAATTCCACCGTTGAGCACTTGAGTCAAAGCAATACACCTGCAACTTGTCCTCAACAACCAAGCAACAAAAGCATATGGTGATAATATATAATGTCAGCACATTCAATAGCATAATCCATCAACATTCATAACAAATATGCCTATGGAATAACAATTCAAATATTTGCAAGGTATTAATTGGACGAGAAAATAGTATTTCTATTAAAATGTAATCAACAGAAGTGAATGAATTATAAAATTTCGTGTCAGCACGGTTCGAAACCGAGAAACTAAGTCCCTTCCAACTGGGCCTCCACCGCTTCAATCCTCCACCAAAGGCAAGCTCATATAAGAGAGACAATGAGGTTATCAAACAAGTAGGGAAGAGCTTGGGGGCTGAACAATGTGTTCAGACTTAAAAGGACAAAGGGATGCAGACTCAATATGAAGTGAATAATTTCTCCAAAGTAACTTTTCTCTCAAAGTTGAATTCTTCTCCTCCTTTCCATAGCTCGGATTTGGCCCATTTGTAGCTTTCAAGTGGAACTAAAGGGTTGAGTCGGAACGTTTCCAGTATATGGAAGGCCAAGGATCATAGATCTCGTGACGTGACATGGAACCCTGACACCATTTTTTAATTTTGGGCACAAATACTGATGTATGTGGGTTGTAGTGGTGTAACCTACGTATACGCATGTTGTACTATAGGTAGGGTGCATATATGTGGAAAAATGATGTTTTTAGCTCTGGGATTTGCAAAAAGGGACTTCAATTCTACATAGGGAAATGGAAAAAGGCCTTCTGTGCAAGTTTTCATAGGGTGAAGCAAATCTTGCTATAATAGATGCCCCCTAATGTGTGAGGTCAGAGGAGTATCTGCGATGGACAAAATACATTATAAGACTCAGAAGTGGAGTAATGGGGACCCAACTGGAAAAACTAGTTGCTCATTAAAATATGTACTGACTTTGCACACATGGCTGCCAATTTGAATTACACTGCAGATCCATGTGAAAATATACCAAATAGTTTTCCATGGCCATGAATAGGAAATACAAAGGTGGCTACATGCCAAAGGATGTCATAGTCACGAAAAAGGCCTAGTAAAACTAGTCTCAAAATTAATCTGAAGATATCTATATACAATGGAGTACAATATGATCTCCCATGATCACTGAAGTCACATAGGTACTGGTCCAATGAAAGGTAGCAACAAGTCAGGAAAGTTGGGACTATAAATTGATGTCTTCAAGTCTTCTACATAATCTTCCAAAGGTGCAAGTATACATCGTGTGAATAAAGGAGTTGAGTTCGAACACAATGAGACTTTGTTTGATTACCGGTCTTTAAGGTATATTGTTAACAAACATGAGACAACCTATTGATAATGAAAGTAGGTATCAAGGCACCAAGTACATTCTTACAAGTGTGAATAAAGGATTCAGGGTCGAACACTTGAAGAATCCATCGATCAGGAGACATTGATGCATTCCCAACTGTCGATGGAGAGAGAACCTGCAACTAATGACTGCAAGCCTCTAGGTACTCATAGGACTCTAGGTCTCGTCTCCAGAACAGATGAGCCAAAGTCGATGGAAGGAGAACTGCTGAAAGGAGAGCATTAAGGCATCTCTCATAATTCAACATGAGGTACAAAGCAGGAGCTTGATGATTTGAAGGAAATCAGACAAAGAACATGTTCACGAACCAATGACCCTGTGTGTCTTTCATGTGTGCCAGATCTAAGCGGTACACAAAAAAGACCCTCTGAATAACAACCAATAAGGAAAATTGCGGACAAAGGAGAGGAAACCACCAATAGGGATAATGGAATCCAAGACACTGCAAAAATCCCAATGTGTGAATATATGTCTTGCCGTCGAACATAAGGGAAACCACCCAGTCAATGACCAATGATGAAATGTCGATGGTTGGGTTCAAGGTTACCTACCAATGAGGAAAGTAGGACCAGGGTGCACAATAGGACTACAACATCATGTGATTTTGAGACACACTAAGGGTATGGCCGACATGCAAAGTCAAGAGTTCTGAGGAATGGCCGACACAGGTTGATAGACATCCTTTGAACAAGATCATGAGACATATGGAAGACTCTAGCAACATAGAATCAATGATGAAACTTTGAGATGTAGGAGGCATCAATTAAAATTTCCATGGGGATTGGAAGAGTAACCAGTTGGGAGAGTAAACTCTCTGTAACGAGATCAACTTCCTAAGGTCATGCTAAACCCAAAATTTTGATGACAAGTTGACTCAAATATTTTGTGCTCTTGTTCAAAAGTGACACGACTGCTACCAATATAAGATAATATCCCTTCCCGCCCATTTTTTTTTGTTTTTTTCATAGTCAAATGAATGCTATGATACAGAGGAGGAAATGAGTGTCGCAAGTAAGAAAAACTAGTTCCAGCAGTGGAACATACCTATGTTCAATGCAAGGAGGTGCATGCGGGATATGGACACTTGGGGGAATGTTTCCTCCTGGGTATAGGGTGTCAAGCTTCAAAGGATATAAACAAGGCTCTGCTTGGCTGATGATGCAAATTGCTGAGGTGATAGGATTATAACGCAAAAGAGAGAACCGACAATAGGCTCAATACTGCAAGCAAGGGCATGAGATGCAATTACAATTTAATGCCAAAAAATGTCCTTTTTTGTAATCTTAGTCTACTTGGTTTGAAAAAGGGATAAACTTGCACCAAATAGACATCCTTTCAAATCCAATTTATGAGTGTGAAAGAGACAAGTTCACTCAGAAATCTTTTCTCTTTTTGAAAACGAGTCGAAAAAGAGCATAAATCAAACTCGCTTAGGAGTCCTCTAGGTATAGGTCAGCATGTTTATGAGTAAGAAATGAGGTTCAACATAAATTCATGTATTAACTATAAGGGACTCCTGGTCATATGGAAAAAATATCTTCATGGGAACCGAATGAAGCAGAGGATCTAACTAGGGTATCCATGTTTGGTAAGTCTCTACCATTTGATAACGACACTTCTAGTTGCAGATAGAAGATTATGTGTCTCTATGAAATGGGTTCGTACCTAAGGCATATGAGTGATATTCATAGGATGATGCACGTGTACATGATGGATTAGATATCTATCCTATATGATGGGTAACAAAAATACCTGTCCAAAGTTACGAATGGGAAACATGGCGCTGAAAACCACAAGAATCCCTAGATAAAACTACAAAAACCAACTCCATCCACTGTCGTATTAGTCCATTAGGCCAAAATATTGGACGAAACTATGCAAAGTGGGTAAAAAAATTCTATAAATAGTAAAAAAAAACAAATTTACTATACCATTTGTATTTTTTACCCAAATAGTGGATTTTGGACCAAATTGCCTCCAAACTTCAACTGGTGATTGCGGGAGCTACGAGTGACGGAATCGATGACCGTCTAGACCAGGTAACTCATAATGCATTCCTCTTTCTTTTCAGTGGATTAGATTTTGTAATTAGGTTCCATTTTAAAAGTTATTTAGAGCGCAATTTGAAACTTTAGGTGTTTGTAGGCTACAGTTCATCGGGTCGCATATACACATGCTTATACACGACTATTTAAAAAACAACCAGCATATAAGAATCTCTATACACGACTATGTACACAACATCTCGCGTATATGTCTGTGAAAAATGTTTTTTTGAGGTTGCTAACTCAAAAAAGGATTTGTCTCTTGCAGGATGGTGATAAAGTGGAGAGAAAGAGAACATAAGGAGGTAGATGTTGCAGTGGAGAGAGATCCAGGGGCCCAAATGGAATTGAAAAGATGTGGGATATACAATTTTTGGGCTCTCAAAGGTATGACGGCCCAAGTGAGATTTCTACAGTTGCTCATGGATTACTGGGATCCAGATAGTGAGAGATTCAAACTTGATGGACAACCATTAAGGATTGAAGCCGAGGACATTTATTTCTTGACGGGATTGTCACATCGAGGTGAGGTGGTCAACCTCAAATCCAGTGGAGATGGGAGTGGCATGAAAATTGAGGAATACATAGCCGCTCATTGCATTGCAGGGACCGAGAAGGTCAAGAGTCAACTCCCCATTAGAGAGATAAACAATCTTAGTCTCAAGATTGTTGTCCTCGTTTCGACATGGATAACAGGATCGACCTATTTGCACCAGGCATCGAGGCCACTTATGTTCTACTTAGTGGAGTGCTTGAGACCCACGGTGTATGGTGCACCTCACTGCTGGCCAACATGAAGAGCTAGCTAATAGAATGCAAATAGGGTAGTAAAAGGAAATTCAGGTTTGCTTCTATCATTTGTAGCTTTTTCTTTGAGCGGGTTCCAGGCTTGGGACCTAGAGTTGAGATTATTTTGCGTGGACCTCACGATCCAGCCATGGCACAGAGGACCGAGGTGATGAGGCGGAAAGTGGGAGGTAGGGTTCCAACACCCTACAATGATGACCTCTTCTTCTGGTGGAGACGGAAGGTGATAGCTCTAGATGACTACCCTTACATAGGAATTGACTTAAGAGGAGATCCTGACATGCCATTACCACCAAGGTCTGCCTACAGAGACATAGGTATGTCAAAGTTTTTTAAATATTTCATTTTTTTGTATTTTTGTATAGGAAAACAAAAATATTTTTGGATGATGCTAAGTACTAATTAGACATGTATGTGATGTAGACGTAGGTCCATGATGGTCGTACGAACATCCAATACATCGTTGTAGGCACCGGGGAGATGAGGCAACAAAAGGGTATGCAGAGAGAGTCCTTTAAAACGTGCAGGGAAACCTGTATCGTTTGACATAGAGGATTCCTATGGTTTAGGTGGAGGATTTTCCGGAGGCTATTCAATGACAGGTGGTGGGTGTGCCCCGTGCTTGGGTGCGACTCTTTCAGTGTCTCACAAACACCATAATTTTCTATCATGAAACTCATCTAGTGCCACATGCATAGATGTCATGACTATTGTATGATCGGATGTATATGTATATTGAGGGTGTTGGCCCCAATTTTGTACTATAAACATCATATTTTTTGAAATATATATAAAAACATGGTTCTTCGGCTTAACTTATGTTACAATGTGTGCATTGATGAGAATTTTTTCTTTGATTTAGTTATGTGACAAATGCCAATCTAAAAAACAATTACCATATGCATCAGATACATAATCAGAACTCCTAGGTATGTGATGATAAGTAATAAAATCAAACTATCATTCCAAAAGTTGTACCTGTAGGAATCATCGAAGTAAAGAAGGGTTACGCACATGGTAACTTCCATTCAACTGACATACTACTAACTGGGAGTCCAAGCGAACCTCTAAAGATCGAATACCATGTGAAATGGCATTGTGCAAAAGTTCTATAATGACGCTATATTCGACCACATTATTCATGGATGGCCTTAGGCATACGCCACTTGAATACACCAGTAGACCCTCGGGTGAGTAAACAACTCAAGCGGAGGAAGCCAAGTTTCGTGTATGACGACTGGCCCCATCTGCGAATTCTAGGTAGACCGAAGACTCCGTTGACATCTGCCAACCAAGGAAAAACTTGATAAGCAAGTTGAAGATAAAAATAAAGGGAAAAGATATATACACTAAATTACATCAGTATACAAAGAGTTACGCCCAATATTGGGGATCAAGCGTAATATATTCTCAAATAGATCCCATTCCTGGGCTCAACCAACATGTTCCCTTCATAATCTTCTAATTCATAGGCTCCTTTTTCTAATACACGTCGCACGATATAGGGACCGTGCCACATGGGCTTGAACTTTCCTTCCCTTAGTGGTTCTTTGGATTGATCATATAGAAGGACCAAGTCACCCTCAGCATACAACCGAGGACAGATAGACTTATCGTATTGGACCTTGACACATCTTTTATTCGCTTTGATAGCCGTAGAGGCGTCTCGACGCTGCTCATCTAGACTCTCTAGGAGCACAACTTCCAATCTAAGAGAAGGGATTTCACATTCAATGGGTAAGATCGACTCCACATTGTGTACTAACTGGAAAGGAGAAAAATCGGTGGAAGTATTGAACGAGGTTCGGTATGCCCAAAGTGCAGGATATAGCATGATATGTCAGTCAAATTTTCTCTGGGTGACAGTTTTCTGCAAAATGGTCTTGAGAGACTTGTTCACAACCTCTACTTGTCCATTTTCCTAGGGGTAGTAAGGGGAAGAATGACCATTCTTAAACCCTAGTTTAGATGCTAGTTCTTCCATCATTTCATTCTGAAAGTGACTGCCATGATCAGTGACAATCTCACTCGGGATTCCGAACCTGGCTACAATTTGATTAAATACGAAGAAGGCAACAGTCTTTACATGGTATTTAATTGTAGGCATGGCCTCAACCCACTTATTAAAGTAGTCTATGACCACGATAATGTGTTGATGCCCCCCAGGTGAAGTTGGGTTGCAATCCAAAAATTCCACCCCCCACTTGGTGAAGGGACCGACGATAGTGACTGGATGGAGAGGGGTTGGATGTGAGCACATTTTTCGAGTGAAAAATTGGCGGGGATGACACTTCTTACTGCTTCAACGCAATATTTAAAGATATATGGCCAAAAATAACTGGCTCAAAAAAATTTCTGGGTTGTCACAAGCCCGGATAGATGACCACCACAAGCCCCACTGTGGCAGTCGTTTAGAACAGACTCAGCTTCTTCACGATTTAAACAACGATGAAATGTATTGTCTACTCCTCGACGATACAAAGTATCGCCAACTATAAGGTAGTTCTTAGATTGGTATCGTATACGACGTCAATCATCTCACGAGAGATGCTGAGGGAACTTTAAAGTTTGAAGATAGAGAACGATGTGTCCATAACAGGGGTTTGACAACGAGACAAGGAAAAAGTGTTCATCCACAAATGAATCAACATGAATAACATCCTCTTCCAATCGAGGGAAGTCACATATTAACTCTACAAAAACTAGTGATTTTTTGGACTCCGCAGAAGTGAAATTGAGATCGAACTCTTGTAGAATGACAATCCATTTATTGTACTTTCCCCATATGATATGCCTAGTAAGGACGTATTGAAATGGATTGACATCGACAACCACAATAGTTTTGCAAAGAAATATATAATGTTGTAATCGTTGGACTACGTGAATGACAACCAAAGATGGATTTTCAACATGAGAATATTTGAGTTTAGGGCCGACTAAGTTTCGACTAAGATAGTAAATGGCGTGCTCACGAAGCTCATCATCCTATTGAACCAACACCATACCAATCGTCTCTTCATATGAAGATACATAAAGCAAGCAATATCTAATGTAGTCTGGAGACTTCAACAGAGGCGTTGATACCAAGGCTTTCTTCAAAGCATCAAAGGATTCCCATGCTCGTTCATCCCAGATAAAAGGAGTGTCCTTCTTCAAGAGATGCATGAAACCCTTAGTAATATTGGCATAGTTCACTATAAACCATCGTAAAAATTTAGATTTCCCCTGTAAACCTTGAAGTTGGTGAATAGTGTGCAGGGGAGGCAATCGACGTATTGCCTCAACCTTTAACGGATCTACCATGATCCCGGTTTCAGAGACTAAAAATCCTATAAGATGACTTGACCTAACGCAAAAGATGCATTTATGAGGGTTCAACCCGATGTGATAATAGAGACATCTTTCAAATACTAGACGAAGGTGCTTAGGGTGATCCACTCTCTTACAAGAGTGAGCAGCAAGATCGCCAAGATAGGCTTCGAATATATTCTTGAGATCGTGAAATGTGAAGGTCATAGCTCGTTGGAAGGTTGCTCTGGTGTTTTAAGTCCGAAAGGCATCTTCCGGTATGCAAAAGTACCCCAAGGGAAAATAAATGTCGTCTTATGTTGGTCTGCGAGTTTAATCTGAATTTGGTTATACCCTGAAAATTCGTCCATGAAAGAAAAAACTTTTCTTCCCACACACTCATCGAGAATCTGATCGATGAAGGGTGTCAGGAAGTTGTCTTTAGGACAGGCTTTGTTCAGGTCATGAAAATACATGCATACACGGATGGTTCCTTGCTTTTTATTCACAAGAATAGGATTGAATACCCATTTAGTCAAGGGAACCGGGTAGATTAATCTAGCATTAAGAAGTTTTTCTACCTCTACCTTAATAGCAGGGGCCTTTCGAGGATTGACAGCTCTAAGACGTTGTTGAACAAGCTTAGCATCTGGGTAATTTTTAATATCATGTTTGACAATTCGAGGGTCGATTCCTGACATCTCTTCATACGACCAAGCGAATACATCTCAGAATTCCTTGAAGAGTTCAGTGTAGATCAAATTTCTTCTGGTGAACAATCTGCAGTGATGTATACATTTTCAATCTTTCCAGGGATACGAGAGATATCGATCACGAAGGTAGAGGAGATACTCACCATGTTTCCTTCGGCATAAATGTCATGTGTATCAAGTGGAACTACGGCGTGACCGACTATCTCACTCAAAGTAGATCTAAAATCATCTTGCTCGATTCTAGCAAGATCTGGGAGAAAATAAGAGTGATGATGGATATCATCCCAGGGCCTGTCAAAACCATTCATGGCCTTGATGATAGCTTCATCCGAAGGAAAAGTCTCATCGAGGCAGTCACATGAACAAGATGATTAAGTGACCCACAGAGGCTCTAGAACATGATCCTCCTCATCCGTCTGCGACGTAACAGGATCTGAATCGACAAAAGACTCAAGAACAATTTGATACGCAATATCTGATGACGATAGTGGCATGGACATTCTAGAATGTAACTCACCTTCACAAGATGTTGTTGAGGAAGGTAGGGTCCAAGGATCTTTAAAATAGGAAATGCGAAAAGGAATGGACCTCTCTGACGAAACGTGCCTACTGGACATGGCATAAATATGGTGAACCGGTGCCATGAAGTTGAAGGTACCCATAAGGGATGAATACATTTTGACACTGATGTTCTTAATTTCTGGCTAAGAATTGTCGATCATGGTGATCGACGGTCCAACAGATGCATTGGGACAGCTGGTCGATCGTCACGATATTCTCATCGTGAGGAAAACAAGGAGTACGAAAGATGGACGATACGATTGCAGTCATATCGTAAGTCTAATTTCATCCTAGTAACAAGTTATAGTCGGGGGACACATCAACCACCTCGACATCCACCTCTACCATCTTCCCACCTAACTAGACTAGAAAGGCAGGAAGAATACCGTGAGGGTGGAAGGAACGACCGTCAAAAGCAGTCAACATGGTCGGAGAGCCAAGGGCTTTCCAAAAGACCAGGGACATCACACATGTTGCAGCGCCTTCATCAACAACAATATGCTTGATGGTATACTTCGAGTAACCCACGTGGATTTGGAAGGCCACATGGTAAGGCATGCGAGGCTTCACATCTGTGACATTAAACTTGATAAATTTCAAGCCACAAGGATCTAGAGATCCTAACACGGATAGAAAGGCATTCCCCTGTGAAGGACACATCTGGAGTACCTCCAGAGCCGACATCGCACAAGGGGTTTGACCCAGGTCCTCAATAATAGAGTAATTCTTGGTGGCTCTAGAATTAGGATTGTGGGTAGAGCACTTGAGTACTCTTTTTGGAATACGAGGCAGGGGCTATGGTTTTTCGATTTGTAAGGGAATATTCGGAGGAGGGGGAGACTCTACAGTTTGTGGAGAACTGTAATCATGAGATCGAGTGGCTACATTAACCTTAGATTTAACCATATTGATGCATAAATGGTCACTGTCTTGCGTTGATGGGTTTTGACTCCCACTCGCCAAATTTTCGGCATTCGAGGAGCTTGAGGCCATGTGTTGGTTATGTGGAAAAGGATTAGTCATCACAATGGGTGGTATAGATAAAAGCCTCGCAACTTCTGTAAGTTTGGGGCATAAATGGGTAAGGTGATCGTCTGTACAAAGCTTACAGGGAAATTTCACCTTCTTCCTTTCTTTCTTGCCCTCACCAACATTATTATTTGTCTTCTCATTATTACCATTGTCCTTGGGTTTATTATTATTCTTCCCACCCTTATGATTATTATTACGTCCTTTATTCTTATTCCCTCCTGGTTGTTGGTTACCATTTGGGCTGGTCAACGATTGCACAAAGTGTACATCCATCGACTGAGTGGGAATGGAGGACATAGACGAAGCTGGCCCTCCTACAGACTAGTTTAGGGACAAGTCTTTCAAGTGGCTTGTCACCAAGTCTACGGATTTCACATTTACGGGGCCTACAATGCCATCGACATGAGTCTCGGGCTTTTGTCTAGGGTCACAGTTTGACCTCGGTGTGTCTGGAAGAATCTCGTATAGCATCCCATACTGATCATATATAAGATCTAAATGATGGGATTTAAAAATCGCTTCTTCCTACGATGTAACCCTGGACGTAGAAACATCCTTCGAAATATAAGGCAGGAGAGATTTAAGGAACCACTCTAATAAGAATTCTGGGGGTATGTAGGCCTTGATCAACCTCTTCTATCTACACCACTCCTGGATGTGATCCGAGATATGAGTGGCCCTGTCCTGACGAAAGGTTGACATAATTTTGATGCCAACATCATAACGAACCGACAATTGGAAGTGGTTGAGGAAGACTAAAACCAACTGATTAAAAGTTGCGTATGCCCCCCTAGGTAGCTTGATATACCATTTCGCGGAAACCCCCATGAGGGTGTGTTGAAACAATATTAACTGAATAGAATCATCATTAAGGGAATTCGAAGAGCACCGAAGGTGAAAAATGGTATATCCAGGATCCTCACCAGTTCTTCCCTCGAATTTTGGTATATCTGAAGGAATCTTAGTGGGGACGGGGGGCCATGATGGATCATGATGCACAGGGTCATTCATTAACTTAGACAAGTCTGGAAAATTGAGCATGGCCAAAAAAGGGAGACAGGGTTGCAACATTTGGCCCCAAGATCCCTGGAAATATTGTGTTTGGGGAATCACAGCCCATCCAGGGTTTTGTTAAGCACCATGGCCCTGTCTGGGATTATAAGACCCTCCTTTGGACTGATTCATAAGGGGTTGGTTGGGCACCATTCCAGTAGGAATGTTCTGATGAGGGTTGTAGAAACTGCCCCCAGCTGGAGTGGCTCCAGGTTGGGGGTTTCCCAAGGTGTGAAACTGACCTCCTCTAGGTGTGAATCCAGAGGATAAAGGTGGATTCTCCATGCCAAACATGGTGGTCAGAATCGGTGCAGAGGAGGTAGGAGTAAAGGAAGGAACATGAGTAGTAGCTTATCCGCTAGGTTGGTTACTCCATCTAGAAGTAACAGGATTAGACCCGGGGTTAAAAGGAGGAATGCCTCCAATGGTAGGAGTCGTTTGAGGGACATGAGTACCACCAAATGAGAATGGAGTATGTGGAGGAGCTGTGCCCCCAAGTCCAATGATAGTATTCATACCAGCCGTTGGGATGGAGGTTGAAAATTGCGATGTGAAATTCAGCATACCATAAGAAAAAGGACTAGAGGCCATAGGGATGTACTGAACATTATAGCCCGAAAAGTGACAAAGAGACCAAAACGGGTTCATGGCTATAGGTTGAGTATTCACTATAGGATGGGCAGAGGTGATGATAGGCACCTCCGACACTACAACCATTGTGGTTGAAGGTGTTGAAGGGGTACCGTTAACTATAGTAGGTATGGGAGTATAAGGGCTCCCAGTATCTTGTTGACTCGATTCAGTAATCATCCTTGTACAATCACAAGTCTGATAAGTGGAGGTGTGTGTACCATGTTTGATAACTTTACACCTTTTAGAAGGAAAAGACTCAAAATGTAGTGGTAACTGTAATAAGCGGAGACACTTGCGGAGAAGATGGTATGGCTCCACGATGACTCAAGACTCAAGATATAAAAAACAAATCCTAAGGCCAACTAGTAATCAAAGAGCACACCCAAAATAATCAAAAGGCCAATATGCACACAAACAAGATAAAGTGGCTAAAAGGGGCGTCCCTCTCTAAAGTAGGTATGCTTCGCCCAAGATGGGCCTGGGACTCCTTTACTAAAGATCAGAGGTATCAGAATCAGTTATAAGGGCCCTTGTGGGATTAACAACCAATCGGTCAGATCCCCCTGGAGAGGTAATCCTCCATAAAGGTTGTGCGTTGTTCGACCCTTATCTAACTCAGGGTACTTGCAAAATAACCCCTGCAAGTAACCTATGCAGTACCTATGTCAAGCAACTACGCAATCATGATATAACCGATGCACAGGTAAACAGTTGTAAGTCAGGTCCACTGTATTGCAGGGTAACAAAGCCCGAAACCTTAAAAGAACCACCTCTCATAGAGGTAAAGGTGCTAGAGAGATCCCCATATACGAATAGATCCCCAGAAATATATTTGATGCTAAGAAGGTATCGGGGGGATATCCCTTCAACCAACCTCACGTGACCTCATGCTTAAATCCGGTGTAAGTGGAGCCTCCTGATATTACCGATTATACAATGGATTTCTCCACTTCCTTAGTTAGACACATATGTTGAATTAATAGCCTTGGAGAAGTTTACTCACAAAATCCTATTCCATGGCTCTAAATCCTAAGCTAGTTTGTGCACCCTAGAAAAATAAAATCGTTGCAAATCAATTTTCAATTATAGCGTTACTTTTAGTGGCATTTCTTACTCAAAAAGGTGTGGTCGTGAAACTAGTGATGTTATGACTCAACAAGTAAAATAAATGAATATGAATACAATGCAAAATCCTAACTTCAATTCTCAATAAATGATATGTTTTTTCAAAATGCAATTCTCGATTCAGTTATGCAATTATAAATAAAATGAAAACTTTCTTTACAGGTACTAGGATCAATGATAAGGACTCAAAAGATCAAATGCTAACAACGTAAAATGCCTAATATTTTTGTATTTTCAATATAAAAGAATGAAAATGCAAGGACTGAACAACAACTTGATATAAAAACTCTAGTGTATGTAAACATAGACAAACCAAGTAGAATATCAAGAAGAAAACACCCAACCCAATATGCAAGAACAATCAAATGAAAAGGATTATGAGAAAGGCACCGCCCAAAAATTCAACCAAAGAAAGGTTTCTTGTCATTCCACATACACTCAATAGTCATAACAGAGACCCAAGAAGACTCAACAATCATCAAAACCTACCCAACAACCAAGAAACAAAGGGTGATGTACGCGACTGTTCATGAGAAAAGTGCGCATATACACTTCTTGCAGAAGGACAACACGTGTATGTACGTGACTGTCAGAAAAACACCCGCGTATATGTGTCCAAACACAGCTAGGCTAAGGAGAAGGATAATAAACTCAGACTCAGAATGAACAAAGGCTGTCAAGCAGTCATACAACAAGAAACTCAATATAAACGAGAGAAATCTAAGGAGAAAAACACTCCAAACACCGAAAAAGAAGATTATTTTCCCAGTATGGTCGCCAATTTTGTTACGAGGAAAATATCTCTATGGCTAGGGGTGAACCACAACAGAAAGAAATCACTGCATAAATCAATTGTAATCTCAAGTATGCTATATAAACAAATATGCTATCAAGACAAGATAAAAGGCCTACCTCGTCCAGATGTTTGATGATGTAATGATCCCAAACCAAATTCTTTCTTGGAATCACTAACTACTACTAATTTATCGAGTTATTAAGTGCATACAAGATTCATCAACACATGGAGATCATAATATATTCAAGATGTAGAAGCACAAGCAAAGATCT
>SNQJ01S0233591.1:0-10086 GCA_010110895.2 Picea sitchensis
CATCTTGTACTTGAACATTTAAGTGGGGTAAAAGGAGGTTGCCCCCTTGAAGAGGCTTATTATCTGAAATTATCTCTTTTTCAAGGCGTTGAGTACTTTTTCTAAGGTTTTTCTATGCTATATTGATATTTGGTTCTTAACACCACTAGAAATAGAATGCCATGTACTATCCATATATAATATTATTACCTGTAGATATATCAAAACTCATACCATTATCCATCAAACAAACTTGGGTCCATTACGCAAACCTGCGTTCTCCAACTTCTCATGGCCATAACTCTCTAACCGTGAGGAGTTATGTGACGTTCCACATACCACTAGAAATGGAATGACAAACACTATCCATATATGATAGTTTCATGGAAAAATTCACTGACCTTCACCTCATTATTCCATAAATAATCATGGGTTTTCTAACCATACTTCTAGGATAACTCAATCCCTAAAGCATCTTCCCATGAGGGATTTCACCATAAGGGGACCACTTTGGAGTTCATCCATTTGTACTTATTATCAACCATGACAATAAAATAATGAGTCATCTTTACATCAAACAAACTTGGGTCCATTACCCAAACCTTGTGCTACTGGAATTCGCTAGCGGACTTTCTCCAAGGGTTGACATCAATCACTAAGGGTTGACATAAATTTACAATATCACTCTCCAATAGTTGACAACATTGACAACCAACAATCCATCAACCTAAGCCAACTGTCTGACACTTACATTGTTGTGAATTCTGCTCGGAAGGTTGTTGGGTCTTTTAGACTAAAATATACCTCCAATATGTATAAATTAGGGTAACCCAAAGTCTATTTGGATGATAATTGTATTTTGGGTTTCATTGAAAAGAAGGTTGAAAATAATAAATTCAAATGGGTTATTTGATCAGGGAATGGTCATATGATTCCAAGTCTTTTAAAATCATTTCGGATAACGTATATCATATTCAAAGATTAAAAAAGCATCCCATGCTAGTAGCCATCATGATATGTCACATGTATGGTGAAAGGGACTCTTGTAAGTTTAAATTGGGTTGGGTTCCCCTCATCCACTAGATTTTAAAAGGAGAAATTTTTATTTGGGCTCACATCCTCTCTGCTAATATCAGGATAGAAGTGAAATTGTTTTTGGAAAATTGGTTGTCATTGATGTAAACCTTAGAAAATGACCTAAATAAAATCCTAGAAGCCCATAAAAGTGATGATGATGTGTCCACTTGAAGAATCCTTGAAGAGCCTTGAAGGAGCCTTGACATAAATGTGTAAACTCCAAAGTGGTCCCCTTATGGCGTAGCTTTTAAGAATGACCCTAATGGGATGAGATAACATGTGGTTGTTTCCACATTCCCACTTTGAGTTGTACACAAATATATCCCACAATAAGTCCAATATAAATATTACAAGCCTACAAATGTCCAAGATAAATATTGCAAGATGGAGATTGTTGAAAGTATTAATTTTTGGTCAATTTGGATACCCTATATTTTAGGGATTGTTTACCCTACATAACTAACTCAAATTGAATCTTAATATACATGGTTGGAAATTTCATTCTGATACATTTACAATGGTATATGGAAGTCCCTCTAACTCCCTATGAATGAGGAGATATGAGTTTTTCCGTCTAATAACCCAGCCATAAAATTGAGGTCGTCTCAACTAAGTTTTGGGGACATAATTACTATAAACACATGATATAATTTCACATTTTTAGAGCAACCAATGAAGAGATCAAGTATGACGTTCTCTCAAGGTGTTGGGGTTTCTCTCTGGTGTGCAAGATAATTCTAAGGGATTATATTAAGATCTTTCTTATTCTCAAGGTATGTTATAAGGTTGTGTTGTTTTCGTGATGTTGTCATGGGTGAATGTTTTCGTTAGTGGATGTTGTTGTGAATGGATGTTATCGCCAATGGATTTTTTCATTAGTGATTACAATCTGGGAATGATTCTATGAATCTTGATAGGTTTTGAAGGATTTTCTACGGAATGAAGCATGCATTTGAAGTCAAAAGTACTCTGTGTATGAAGATCTTGTATTGGTGATATCTTATTGAGTTAGTGCTCAGTTGGGAATATTGGTGTATTCATTCAACAAGTTGGTGCATGTGATTTAGGGAGTGGGTTCTTCCTTCCAGTTGGAGCTGGTAAAGCCAAGGGGTTGGTGCCTCTTTCCAGTTGGTGCTGGTAAATCAGGGAGTTGTATCTTCCTTTAGGTTGGCGCCTATAAATTACGGGGTTGGTTCCTCCTTCCAGTTGGTGTTGGAGAATAATGGAAGTTGGTTCTTCCTATGAATGTAATCTTAACATGACATAAGAAAATGATTCTTTGGTTTTCTCTCGTTTGGGTTTCCACATAAAAATCATTGTGTTATTTGTATGTTTTTTTGTGATGATGAATGGAATTGTTAATGGTTAATGTTTGCATGATGTTCTTAAAGTTAAAAATGGTAAAAAGTGCTCAATACTGATTCATCCCCCCTCTCAACATTAGTGAGTATTCTAACAATTGGTAATAGATCAGGTTCCTTTAGAAAAATTCTAACCACTAGAAGGAAGATCATGGATAAGAACGAAGAATTTACCAAAAATGGAACACCATTGTTTGATGGGAAAAATTATGTTTTCTGGAGAATAAGAATGAGAGTAGTTTTGCAGGAACAAGGATTTGATGTTTGGCAAGCTGTAGTGATTGAATATAGTGCTCTAGATTCTCCCCCAACATATAATGGTAGGAAAAATCTCAGTGAATACAATTCAAAGGCTATAAATACCATTCTAAGTGGTCTAATAGATTCAGAATTTGTTAAGGTTATGCATTGTGATTTTGCAAAGGAAATCTGGGACAAGCTCAAGAAAATTTATGAAGCAGATGCTAAATTCAAAGGGGCCAAGATTCAGACTTACAGAGTACAATTTGAACATTTGAGAATGAAGGAAGATGAATATATTACAACTTATTTTCTCCAAGTTGATGAAAATGTGAATACTATAAGAGGACTAAGAGAAAAGATTGAAAATTCAGTTATTGTGCAAACGATACTGAGATCTCTCCCAATGAGATTTAACCCTAAAATATCAGCTCTAGAAGAAATATAAGATCTGGTTACATTGAGAATGGATTGATTACATGGAATACTTACAACATATGAAATGAGAACATAACAGGAAAATCCATCTAGAAGGGAAGAAACTTTCAAAACCTCCAAGAAGACAAGAAAGAACTAGCCAAGGTCAAAACCTGCTCCAACAATAGTGATTATTCAGACAATGAAGAAGAAGCCAACTTTGTGAGAAAGCTGAAAAGAGGAACCAACATGTACAAAGGTAATCTTCCTTTCAAATGATTTAAATGTGGTAAAGTAGGCCATTTTGTTTCCAAATGTTAGGCTTATGCAAGGGGTTCAGATAGTGATGAAGACGAAGTTCCTAAGAAAGAAAAGAAATATCATAAAAGAGACAAGGAAAGAAATAAAGGA
Organism: Picea sitchensis; assembly: GCA_010110895.2. Classification (NCBI taxonomy): domain Eukaryota; kingdom Viridiplantae; phylum Streptophyta; class Pinopsida; order Pinales; family Pinaceae; genus Picea; species Picea sitchensis. The sequence goes on from SNQJ01S0233591.1 coordinate 3,486, forward strand.
AGATTTTTGAAAAAGAAAATCATGTATTCAAAAGATAATAGTTCATCATTCAATGAAGATGATGATAGTGACACTGAATCAAGAAGAGTACTCTTCATGGAATTAAAGACTCAAGAGGAAACCACTGAAAATAATGAAGGAGACGATGAAGAAGAACGAGAATTGAATCTTAACGTGAAATTGATCAGTTCCTTAAGTGATATAAGAATAACAAGGAGGAAAAACAAGTCTTTCAAAGAAGATTTAAGTAAACTGAGGGAAGGATTTCAAAATCCTAGAAAATGTTTTGAAGAATCCAAGAAGACTATCATAGATATAAATATTCAGTTGGAGGAAGCCAAAGTGATTGAAGAAACACTCAAGAGACAACTGGAATAAAAGAAGGAAATAATAGAGAATCTGTAAGCTGAAATAGTCTCAATAAGAAAGGAACTACATAAGAAGGACATCCAATTAAATTTTGACAATAACATCAAAATAATGGATGAAATCATCTACAATAAAAAAACCATTCTATGACAAGTTTGGACTTGGATACAACAAAATAATACTAGTGAGGGTTCAAGTTCTATGGTGACATGAAATGAAGCAGAGAAAATAAGTTATGTAGATACTATCAAGGGTTCCATCAAGAAAGAAGAATGCAAGCCTCTAAAGGAGTACATACAAAAACCAAAAATAAAGATGAATCAAGAAGATGATCATGCATTCAGAGGAACATGGATTCAACAACCAACAATGAAGAAGACCCAATAAGAATATCATGCATTCAAAATAACATGGATTCAACAACCAACAATGAAGAAGACCCAAGAAGAAGATCATGATTTCTAAAGAACAACACCAACTAGAAGACCACCCACACTCAGGTACCAAAATATTTTTCTTGGATTGTGTTATTCTTGAAATAATTTTGGGCATAAATCCATAAATTGTAGAGCCTATGCAACGGGTAGAAACACCTGGAATAGAAGTATCTATGAAAATCCCAAGAATCATTATGAAGGAAATTATCCCATAAAGCCTCGTGAGGTGTTTGACATAAATTATAACAGTTTTGGTGCTCTGAATTATGAAATTGAATGCTACACATGTAAAAAATTTGGACACATAGCCATAAATTGCAGAAGTGATTTGATAGTTTCTTCAAGGGAAAGTAGGCATGTTCCTTTCAATCATACAAGAGAACAATAGAGAACTTGGAAAATGAATCAAGAAGATTTGAAGGTTGAGGAGTGTGGGTTTGCCTTACAAGCCCAAAATGGAAAAAGCCATTGGTATATTGACAGTGAATGCTCAAAGCATATGATTGGAGAAAAAAAAAGATTTGTAACATTAAAGAAAGAAAAAGAGGGACCTGTCACGTTTGGCAATGACAACTTTGCCAAGATTATAGGAAAAGGCATAGCCAGTCTTGGAAACAAATATGTTGTGGCAGAAAATGTCCTACTTGTTGAAAATATGAAGCATAATTTGATAAGTGTGAACCAAATGTGTGACCATGATCTAGGTGGATATCGGTGGCCACCCACCTATTCCAAATAGCTCACATACAATTTTTATCTTGGCAGTTGTTTTTCTAGCTTTTCGGGTCCTAAACTTCTGAGGTTGTTTTGAGGCCCTAAACAACGTTTTTTGGGCTTGTCATAGTCACACTATAGATATAGTAAAAGTGTGACGAAACAATGTGTAGTCCTCGGATAGACCTTTCAAATGGGCTATCGTGAACCTAAAACGGAGATCATATGCAAAAGTTATGACCCTGGGAAGTTGATGTACCAACTTACTCCATCGGGGCCCACATGGCTTTTGGCGCTTCATTTCCTAGGATTAGGTTTTTGGATATCTAGGGTTTTTTATTACTTCTGGATGATAAAAAGGCCTGGAGGCCTCATTGTAATGTACTTAGGTGAATGCGCGTAGCCGCCACATCTATTTCAGAGATTAGCTACCACCATTTGAGCAAGATTGTTTTCATTCTGCATTTTATAGTTTCAACATATTTCTTTATTGAATAGATGTAAGTTTCATTGTATCTCTGTTATTTTTCACTGTATAATTTTTTTAATGTTATATATCCATGTTTTATTTCGTTCCGCTCATAAATCCGTATCCGTGGTTTCAGAGAAGTCTTCTCTTCATTTGTTTCTCTGTGAATGTCCCCAACAAGGTCAGGGTATAAGCAGCTGGGACTCTAACTAGTTGATCCTTTGCAATATTGGCCTCACCGAACCCAACAATTTCCCATGGGGGAAGAAAATATAGACAATGGGGTAGGAGATCCCTTTAAACTATTTCTTAAGGAATGCTTCACGCGATAGAGGAACAAGATGATGGATAATTTTGCGCATATCCTTCGATGATTACCAACAAACGATGCATCTTTCTCGAACGGAGGTGCCACCCCCTTCAATGTACATATCAATTTTGATATTCTTATATTTGAAGGTCATGTAGATGCAGATGTTGTAGAAAAATGGTTAAACCTTATAGAAGGATATTTTTCTATCTGTAACTTTTCCGATAGAGAAAATATTATATTTGTGCTCCTTAAGGTCGTCCCCTATGTCAAATATTGGTGGGAGACTTTCTTTCAGCAAAAGGAAACAAAATAATCTTGATTATTTGTAATATCACCCACTTGGATTTATTTCGGGTATTCTATTAGGGAACAATACTACCCTATTGGAAGTTATGATGACTTATATACAAGATGGACCACATTGCAGAAGGAAAGGGACCAAACAATGCCATAGTTCACTAATGTCTTCCATACCTTGTGCACCGAGATGGGTATCAAAGACTTTGAGTGATATATGGTGCTCAAGTATCGCAAAGGTCTACATAGATACATCTAGACATAAATGGATTTTCTAGACATCTCATCCTTGGGCGAGGCCTATCGATATGTTGTCAAGATCGAGCATAATCTTAAACAAAAGACACGACAGTTTGGGTCTGCGAACTCCTCATAGAAGAAGCAGGGAAAAGGAATCCCCAACCCATAGAAAAAAGGCTAGAGAAAGGATGTAAAAAATTAGGATAACCAGTCTAAGACATAAACAAATAAGGACATTGGGAAGACAAAGAAATAAAATAGGAAGTGGTGTGAGTTCCATAAGAGCCCCTTGCATAACACCGTTGATTGTCTCTCAAAGCAGTTATTGGTGGTCAAGTTGAAATCTTATGAATCAGAGGTGGGTTCCCACTCTGAGTCAGAACCATAAAAACAGATACAGACCATAGACACAAAACCCAGTGCCATCATTTCTACCACCAAGATCCAGCCCAGTGAACTTGATGAACTAGAGGAAGGTGAGCACCTCTTTCATTCATAGATGTGGGTGAAGGGTACTCTGTTGCACTTCATCATTGATAGCAGTAGCCAGAAGAACCTCATCTCAGGAGAGGTATTCAAATGGTTGGATTTGTTGACAACACCGCACCCACAACCATACACCATCAAATGGATTCATCAAGGGAGCCATCTCTGCGCCATCCAATAGTGTCTCCTTCCCTACAGAATCAAGCCCTTAAAAGATGAGTTATTGTGTGATGTCACCCCCCTTGAAGTTTGTGATGTTATTTTGGTCCAACCTTATTTATGGAAACATCATGTTGTATATGAGTCTCATCCTCGTAGTGTTATTATTAATTTGGACATGAAATTGTACAAGATACCCGAGGTAGTCCCACATACCACCATTTCCTTGACCTCTTCCAAGAAATGTAGGAATGTCATCTCTCAGATCGAGAAGTTTGTCTTCTTCGTGATTCATGCTCAAAGTGAGTGGAAGGTTGTAGCCACATCCATGGCCTCCACAACAGGTCTCTCCACATAGCAGAAGCAGGTGGATAAGGTCATGGAAGAATACAAAGACATATTCTCCTCACCCACTAGGGTATCTCTTCACTGTTAGGTCAAGAATTCAATCGATCTGACCCCCAACACCCCACTACCCAATGGGCTAGTCTATCACCTCCATTCATTAAAAAATGAGGAAATCAAGTACCAGATCAAAGAGCTACTCAAAAAGGGGCACATCCGACCAATATCATCGCCTTGTGGAGCCCAATCGTGCTTGTGCAAAATAAATATGGGATCTCATGACTCTACATTGATTACCGATCCCTAAATAAAAACATAGTCAGGAATTGGTACTGAATTCACCAAATTGACACTCTACTTGCCTGGCTCAAGGGGGCCAAATACTTCAGTAAGATTGATCTGAATTCCGACAACCACTAGGTCCTAATATATCCAACTGATGTATGGAAGACTGCCTTCAAGTCCACAAAAGGTCTTTTTGAATGGATGGTCATGCCATTTGGCTTGACAAATGCCCCACCAAATTTCATGAGGATGATGGACGATATATTTCATCCTTTCACCAATTATTTTGTGGTGGTGTATTTGGATGAAATCCTCATATTCATCAAGAGTTGGGTGGAACACTTGAATCATATTCAGTAGGTTCTACACACTCTTCGGCAACAAAATCTATATGCAAATTTGGAAAACTGCTCCTTCGACATGAACATGGTACAATACCTAGATGTAACACCCCAGGTTTCGAACCCCCATTTTAAATAATGTATTGTTATAATGTTGAGAGGCATGAGTGCCCAAACAATTATTAAAGGGCCAATATGCCCAAGAAATGTAATGTTTTGATCATTATTAATAATAAACACATCGTTGGCTTCTAGACGGACAAGGAATAGAGTTATAGGGGGCTATGATTCCATAAGAGAGGGGGATTGAGGGGATAAATGTTTATTCCTATGTTAATTACCTTTTTTCCTAAGGGAGGGGATCAATTACGTGAGATTCTTGGGGAAGGCTAGGAGGTTCTTGATTTCCCCATGAAAATACTTAAACCCATCCCTAGTCTGATTGTGGGGTTGGTCATTGTCTCTTCCAATCCATTACCTCTGTGTTATCCCATTCTTTCCCTCACACACTTCCATGCACTCACTTACCCATCCATTGATCCATCCTCACCTTCATCTTGGCCTGGTAAAGGGAAAGGGACTACTGAGAATTAGCTGTGGGATAGTTGGCTATAATGGTCGTTGGTACAATCCAACAATGACTTGGGGCCTGCATGTCTGATATGTGTTGCCCTATGCCCTGTTTTGCTCACAACTGCGAGTCCTGAGAGTTCCAACATTGATATTATGGACCAACTGTGCAGGAGGCCCTAGTAAAAAGGAGAAGGATTGCCTGAAGGACTACGTGGTAGAGAAGTGTGGAGGTCCATTCTCTTGGGAGGTATAGGCTGGGTAGAAGAGATCTGGGTACATGGATTGTTGTGGGTGTTGGGAAACCTATGAGAACTTGAGAGCTGACTGGTTTGGGAACCCAAGTACACTCTAGAACCGTCCTTATGGATTCATAGCCCTGGCTCGGGGGTGACACTACTGTTGAGATTTGGAGTAGTGGTGTATATGGTTGGGTGGAACGTCCTTGGTCTGCAACTAGTTGGTGTCGCCTTTTTATAAAGATAAGTGCTCTCTTTTGTGATATTATTATCTGTTTATGAATGTATTCTGCTGTGTATTTTAATTATCGTTTAACTAAATCTTAGATTATGCATGCTTGCTGGATATTGTTGTGCATGTCGTTAAATCTTGTATATTATGCGTGCTTATTAATTAAATAAGGTATTGGTAAGAGTATGAAGTCCAAGGGTGGGATTAAAGGTAGCATGCCCTGGCCCGTGGGTGGTTGGGGATGTTACAGTTTGGTATCAGAGCTTCTGGTTGAAACACCGGGCCGATATGGGTCGGGTTTGTTGGTCAGAGTCTTGTGGTCGAGATCAAACTATGACCGTGAAGTTGAAAAGATCAGGAGGTATGGCGTTGCAGAATCTATGCAGGATATAGAACGTCAGAGATCCGTTGTAAGGGGTTCGAAGGATCATGACTGTCCCCTTTGAATTTGGGAGCGATTGCCACTGTAGGATCAAGAGAGATCCAGGATTGTTGGATCAGAGGACAGGTGAAAATGATTCGTCCGATGAAAATGAAGCAAGGGATAGGGTCACAACCTTCAGATCCCATTGGGGAGTGAGATCAACGAACATGAGGCATTGTGGGGAACCAAGTTGCATGAGAGATAATTTCCCAAGGTCGTCCTGCAATCCAAACCATGGTTTCACCAAGGGGTTATGTGTTAGCATCAGGAGAATTATGGGGTGAAAAGCGGGTTACTCCAAACCACTAATGCGCACCCCCGCAAAATGGAAAGGAAGTAAGTGATGCGACATGTTGGTGCTTGAACATCGAAACTCCGTATAGCCGAAGTAGCTAGGAACTGTCGATCTGTAGGAGGACACGCGTCAACCGATCGTGTGCTTCAGATAAAATGCTCCAGGAAAACGTGAGTGAGGAGGAGGTTTGAAGTTTGAGACTTTTGAAACCCAAAGACCCTAAAGGATCTCAGCCATTGATCTACCGAGATTCATGCATTGCCAGATCTAGGGCTTTGGATAAAATCCAGTGGGGCCAGATAAGTTTTGAAGTTTGATATTTCTGAAGTCCGGAGTCCTGAAGTAAAACATAGCCATCAAATTAAGGAAGACATGTGGTGTAGATC
>SNQJ01S0233592.1:0-14028 GCA_010110895.2 Picea sitchensis
TGTGTGTGTGTGTGTGTGTGTGTGTGTGTGTGTGTGTGTGTGTGTATATAATAAAAAATAAGAACACAAATTAGGAAATTAGGCCAAATTACACAAAATTCAAGGTTCCATTGGTTAGGGTTCCTCCAGTTAGGTTCCACACTTAGGGGCTGAATTAGGAATAATGCATATTAGGTAGGTTTTGAGAAACTAGGTGTCAAGGAGAGTTGCTAGGTCATATGGTGATCAAGAACATTGTGATTCAACTGCAATGAATGGAAAGCGACAAAGGGGATGAAGATGACACTTCATGTGATGAACCAACGTCACAAGTAGTGACGAATAGTAAAAGGATATCAATGCCAATCCAAATGCACAACACAAGTCAATCTAGTTAAGCGAAACATCTCAGATGGAAAACCTGCTAAGATCACAAAGATAGGGAATACTATCAGGTCAAGGAAAAGGTCCTTATGCACAACCACTATGCATGATACAAATTGCGACATATAGAAAGCAATCATTAGGCGATGACACGACAAAACATTGCATCCATGAAGTTCAATGGGCCTTAGGCCTAGGTTTTCAGAGAGAGGTAAGATCGAAAAAGGAGCCTAATAGTGATCAATTTGAAGAGGCTTGGGGACATGCCTCTGTGATAAGTGCATCTGATAGCCTTGAGAGCTTCAGATCTCAGGGAAACTGTAAACCAAGGTAAGTCACTTCTCGATAAGGGGAAGCATGGTAAGGATAAAGGTCAAGGTTCTGGATAAGGATCAAGGAATCCCCCCACTAGCACTTCAAGGCTGGATCAGTCACGTAAATTATGTGGCCTTATGAACCTGCTTCTGCAAAAAAAAATGATATCAACCATGCGATTAATAATAGACTTTCCAATATGACATAAATATTATATTCCCTGCCTTAAATAAAATTTAAAAATGACCGTTAGGTTCTTAACAATAATCATGGTGGCTGTAGATAAGTGTCTTGACACTGCATGTGCCAAGTCTCTATTGAAAAGAAGGATTAGTTATTTTATGATTCATACTTAGAGTTTGAAACATAAGAGTAGGATCTGCATGTGAAAGCATAAATATGAAGACATGAAGCACCACATGAAAGTAGGAAGATGCATAATTTGAATTGACATTCTAAAGAATTATCAACAACAAACTCATTTAAAACAATCATCAATCAAGGTCAAACCCCCAACTCCATTAGGGTAGACAAATAATTAACCTAGGCTCAAGCAATAGAAAATAAGGCATTAGGGATGAAAATTTTAGTAGGGGGATCCTTTCCTTTCGCTTGTAAAAGAAAAAGTAAAAGGGGTTGTTGTGGCCTTAACAAATGGAAACACACTGGAAGAACTAGTTATCTCTATCAATATAAGTCTAGGGCCTTTACTTCAGTTTTGAATTTTAAAGATAAGCTTAACAAACTGCGATTTTTTTTCCAATAATCATGGGTGCCACAATGACATCAAATTTCTGAAAGATATAATCCAATATTTTTAGTATTTGTAATCTAACAAACCCTTTTCAAAGAGCCAATTAGAGAGGTAAATTCTTTTATTGGTGACACACTTCAGATTGGTTTTGGTTCAACCATGGGTTTTCATTTTTCATAACAAGAAAACATCTACATAAGTGTGTTCCTCGTCTCTATTTTCTTGGCATTGCTTTCCTACCAGTGAGCGTCCATATCCCCGATGAATTTACCTCGATACCATACAAGCATAGTCCCACTACCAACATGCGTCCATAGCCTCAACATGTTTACTTGTACATCCCACACTATTAATAATACTTTCAACTTCCCTTTTATTTCAGAATATGCTCACCATTTTAGATTTTAGATATAGATATGCATATGCACATAGGGTGTGAAGGAAGCAGGGTGATATGCAAGTTTCTTTGATGTTCTAAGTAGATGTTACGCATTTTTAGTTTAACCCACACGTGTCCCAAAAACCATCATAGTATTGGCCATATTATTAAGATAAAGTGGATGTAGCTCAAAGAAAAGAGTAGATATACATTTTCCTATACTTATGGATTATCACGGTATTTTCAACATGCATATGTGTTCCACCTCAACTATCAGTCCATACCTATAGCTAAGAACTTCATGAATGTTCATTCAAATAGAGTAGCCCATGCAACTTATGGCGTGTAAAAAACATTCTTCAGTATGTGACCAGAATTGGACCAACCCCTCACTCAAATTTAAAGAGTAATCCTCAAGGCATAATCAAAAGTCAAATCAGCTCAGGGAACATACCAGCATTCAAATCAAGGATGGAAAAAATATGAACAAGTAGAAAGTAAACACTAAAAATGAAATCAATTCATGAAAAAGAGAACTAAACTAAATGAAGTCTAAGTCTAGGATGTCAACCATCAAGGAGTAATGAAAACTAGTTGAAAAATAAGAAGATAAAACAACAAGAAGTAATAAACCTGGTGGCAGAAAGAAAGAAAGTGTTTTCAATGAAAGCTTGGAAAGTAAGCCAAGGGAAATAACCAATAAAGAAATGTTAACTATTCAATATCAAACACAATAGAAATATTCCCATGGTAAGGATATGAAATGAAGAAAAAATAAGATTATGAAAATTGATAATCTATTTAAAAATTCACAACACAATCCTCCAATCCAACGGTCACATACAATGTCTTTCATTTAGTGAAATAAAACAATCTTCAGGGAATCTAGCAAAAATGGGTTAATGGACAAGTTTAGCCAAAACATATTTTAAAAAATCAATTACATGAAATATTCCACAAACCCATAAGCTCTCAAGATTTCTTGACATAAGCAAGTCCTCTATCTATTAATTTTTTAACAACAAACATTTCATGGAATATATTTCACTAACGTATCATTTTTTCTCCGCCATAGAAAATAACTAGTAACCACAAAGATTCAAATTATTTAATCTAAGAAGGCAAAGATGAGATAAACATTTCTAGAGGTCATTAAAATAATCATAAAAATGACTCCAAATATCAACTAGATCATAAACCAATATGTGAATAAATGAATGAAACTATATTTTTGATCAACTATTGAGTTGGTGACAATATTGGTTGATTAAAAAATGTTGCAAAGGAATCTGAGAAGCCAAGTTTAGATTAATACTTCCCTAAGTTGCCTTGATTTCAAGAGAAAAGTTATGAGTTGTTGGTCACACAAGTCATTTCCTGATCTACATAACAAGAGAGAATGGTATGATCAATTGTTATGTAGATTGGGAAGAACTCTTTCTCTAAATGACTGACTTATTGAAATGAAATTTAACTAAAATAAAAATAAAGACCAAAATTAAAACTATTCCTCGGCAAAGCACGCTAAGCTACTGTAATATTAAAATGTATTGGTTGTCATAAAACTTATGAAAATGCTAAAGAAATCATTCAAGTGTTCATCTATTTTCCATTCAGTCAAATATCACAACCTTCTTCTTGAGAGACAATCACCATGTGCTCTTCCCACAATATTCCCTTCAACATCAGGCTTAGTGTCATTGATTGTTGTGATATTTTGATCCTCTAGACATTCCATCTCATTCCTGTAATCAAAATCAATCAAATTAAACAAACATGACCATAAGACTTCAATTCCATCTATCTTCTAACGATATCAGTCCACCAACAAATATTAGTCATAAAAATCTGATTCAAATATTATCAACATTGCACCTCAAGGTATGTGTTTCCTCTAATTATTAACTATAATGATGTGAAACATTCATATGCTCATCTTCAACCTTGTGAGAGGCAAGAGGAAAACATTGTGTGAACAATAACAATTAAGACACTTTGACGAGGTGCAAATAATCTCAGATCACATCCTAGACGGATTGACTTCCCCATCATGAATGGAATATATCATTTATAAATCGAAATTGAATTAAATGACCAATACCTAATTTATAATGAGTCGAAGTTGATGTTTTGCATGATGGGAAAATCCATGAAATTGATATCTTCAAGTTCTCAAAAGTGCTTCAAGCAAACAAATTATGCATTTCACTTCCTTGATATTACATATGGCATAGAATATGGAGGGAATGAAATGAAAAAGAAGACTGTGTATCTTTTCAATCCACTAGATAGGTTTTCCATTCAAAAAAATGAGACATATAATCCGGAAAACAAAAACACAAGCTCATGAGTAAGAGGGATCCAATAAAATATGTTTCAACATAACCCAAACATGCTTATCTTTCCAAGTTATGAATCAACTGAGTTTTGGTTTAAGGAATGTTGAAGAGTGTGGGGCCCAATGGATTGGTCAGTTATGAACCACAAGTAATTCACATCTTGGAACTTATTATCATGGCTAAGATGAAAAAAATGTAGAAAAATCGAAATTAAAAGCCTTAGAAGTTGCATTAAGATTTACCACCGAGGTATTTACAATTCCCAAGCATTTGAATGGATTGAACATTGAGATAAGTGTGTAGTACTCAACCATGATAAGAATCATATTACTCAAGAATGTAACTAGAATGAGTGAATTAAAATTAGAAAATATAGAAGATAGAAAGATGTTATCCAAGAAATGAACATGTCTGAAATCCCATTGAATTGGCAGTGCTAAGATTGGATTTTTAGTTAGCCACTGGATTAATAAATGAAATGATTGATCCCAATAATTTTTTTTGAGAGAGATTCCAACAAGAAGGTTGATATAAGAGTGTTTTCTGTAATGTTAAAACATCAATCTAGACAGTCTAAAAGAATATTTCTTGCTACCGAGTACAAGATGAAACTTGGATCTAGAAGGTTGCAATATAAAAGGAAAAATCTTCCTTGAAAGACTGACTGAACGATGAAAAATATATGCTTAGTCAAAAGTAAAAAAAATGAACTAAAGTTGCTAAAATAAAATAACTCAAAAGGAATAAAATCAACTAAGCTTACTATGCTAAGAGAAGACTATACAGAAAATTATGTTGGCTGGAAGTAACCAAAGAAACAATAGTCAATGTGCAAGCAATCATTTGGATGACTCCAAAACCATGATAAAATAATTGTCCAAATAAATTACAAGGAATTGGAGTGGGATTCATTTCAGATGGGCATAATTTTTAATACTCAAAATTTCCATTTACTGTGTATGGGACAACAATATCAACACTTTAATTTATTCAAGAAAAATCTTCAGATTAGAATCATGTAGATATTAAGATTGAACAAATTTGAGTGATAATTTTCACCACAAGAGGGAGTGAATACCATTCTTGATTTAAAAGACCCAATTGTAAGATGACACAATGGCTAGAAAAATATTTGACATGATGAACATGCACAATGATCCGAAAATTACCCAACACATAGAAATTTTTTAGGATGAGATAAAGTAATTTTTTTCCATATCAAAAATAAAATTTGAAAATCCATTCAAGAGAAAAAAAATAGGTGGAAAGCCTTCTATTTATTTCCACCTTTGATGATAATTTCATGTATTGTTCAACCAACAGTAAAAATAAAAGACAAATAGAAAACTAATTAAAAACTAGAAAGCAAAACTAAACTATGCAAAGGAAATATACTAGCCTATTCTACCCTACTCCTATCCTATACTACAATGGTTGAAAATAATGAAATATGTAAATTCATAATGCCAATGTATCCATCCTTGTAATCCCGATCCTACAAACATATGTTCATGACAAAAGATTAGTATCAGAACTTGGAATGAAGATAGAGTAAAAGTAGGAACAATTAAAACACAAAAAACTCTATCCACTATATTAAATATGCAATAGTAATAATTCATGGGAACATGGGATGAACAATATTCCTCCAACCATACTTCAATTCTATCATAAAATCTACCATGACTAACATAGAATTCATGGAGGGATTTTAGGGGAAAGTAGCATACCAAATGATAACCATGGATATAATTTGCATGAGGTGTATTTGGTGAGAGAATATTTATGCTAATAAACTTGTTTATCCTTGAAGACAAACCAAAAGAATGAGGGCCTGACATAGCCATTGGTGTAGACCAAAGTGCCTCATTGTCTTGACAAGCCTCCCCAAACTCATGCTTCAAGAAACCATCAACTTGGGATAAATTAGTGAAATCAAATGATATACATGGACTACCATCCACCATGGTATGAGAGATAGCTTCAAGACAATGGTGGAATCCACTAACATGAAAAATCTCAACTAAAGGGTTGCTCATACCAAAAGATTCACCATTTATAAAACAAGAGGATGAAAAAGAAGAAGACATTGTTTGATATACATCCACTACAAAATTTTCTTGATCCCATGAAAAGGGTTGATAAAGCATGGTTGTAATAAGTTCATGGGAATATGCCTTATTCTATTTATCTTCCATATGCATATTACCACCATCAAGTACTTCAAAAGGGGTCGTCTCTATTGAGTTTATTTGGATAGGACAATGGATGGCTTCTTGCAAATCAAACCATTAAAGAGATCATGATACAAATAATAATATGTGGAAGAATTAAGAGAATTAAACGCTTCTCTTGAGCAAGAAACATTTTCAAAAAGTGACTCTTTGAATGGTAGTTCCTTGTTGGCACCCAAAGTTTTGGGTTCAGTTTTCTGTGCGTACAAAACAAAGTTGTGCATGCTCATTCCATAGTTTTGCACATGCCTAAGGAAATGTAGGAGGAATGAAAAAGATTGCATGTCAGACCAAGTTTTGACAGCACACAACATGCCTAAAATATTATTGAATGTGTGTCGGTCCTAGTTTTGATGCACACTAGAAATCAAGAAGACAGATGCCAGAATCAAGAAAAAAATCATCGAGAAATCTTCTCGAATGATTACTACCAACAACACAAGAGATCATGGAGTTGAAAAAAGATGAGTTGGTAGGGAAATTAAGATCTCCCCAATTCCTGAAGGTTACATGAACTGCATGCAGATACCAGAAGTGTGCGAGGCAGTTTTTTCAGTTGAGCGAGTGGAGTAGAGTAGAAAGAGACAACACTATTGAGTAGATAAAGCTATAAATGGAAGTAGTGATATTAGAAATGAGGCTAGCTAGATATTGAGGAGAAGAGATTCATTGGGTCCTTAGTATTGAGCTCGCTATGAGGCTATTGTAATACTGTAATGATTTTGAATATACATATGTGTCTGTTATATGTCTGAGTGTTGAGAAAAGGCGCATTGCACAACGTGTGTTAATTCTAAGGATTTATATAGAGAAGATATGAAGTTATATGACTGTCATATATATTTGTTTTGCGCAATGTATACCTCTGTTGTGATGGAATGGCTCTAGTAATAAATATGGGACAATTATGATCCATTATGTTTTTATTATGTATGATTTGAATCTATGTGTGTATTGTTTTACTTCTTAGTCCTAATAATTTTTCGGATATGAAACTAGTAAATTTGGGTCATCTTGCGATGACCATTTAGACGCTCTTGTGACGTTATGCCATGGAGATTGCGATGAATCTTGGGCCCCTCAAACGTCGCTTCACATGTTGTGGAAATTGTGACAAACCTGGGATAAAGTCACAAGAGAAACGACCCAAGAAAGTCATCGCAAACGAGATGACCTATGGTGGTCGTCGTAAGAGAGACGCCCTACGATTCTCATTGCATGAGAGATAAACAATGATGATTGTCACAAGAACTAAAATCGAGGATGCTCATCACAAGAGTGACGACCAGATTAGTTCTTGTGAAGAACTATTCAAGCATAAGATATCATCGACGGTAAAAATAGTTCGACGCTCTTGCGACAACCCTAGTAGTTCTTGTGACGAACTATCAATACTATTGATGATCCCCTTTGTCGTAAGAGAAATGATCTATCCTAGTTTCTACGATGAACAATTCATTCCAAGAGCGATGAAGTATCGATAGTTGTGACAAAATATCAGTACTATCGACGATCTCCTTCATTGCAAGAGAAATGACCTATCCTAGTTTCTGCGATGAACAATTCATCGCAAGTGTGACGAAGTGTTGATAATTGCGACGAACAATTCGTCGCAAGTGTGACGAAGTGTCGATAATTGCGACGAACTGTCAATACTATCGACGCTCTTATTCATCGCAAGAGCGATGACATATATCTATTTTAAAATAATAATAATAAATATGAATGCAAGAGATTAATAATAGTTTAGACATGCTCCCAAATGCATTATAAAGAGGTAGAAGAAATAAGGATCTACTTGCAATCTACCTATTACATATCCACTAATTTCATTGATTGACCACTTGTTGGTTTGTCACCTATCAATGAATACAACACAAAGAGACTCTTTTCTATGGTCTTCTAATGCAATATTTGGAAGAAATTGATATATTTAGATCATAATTAGTTATTTAGAAATCATTCGGGAAGGCCATTTCTAGAAAATATATAGACAACCTTCAAGTTGGGGCTAAAGCACATATGCTTATATAGGAAACAAATTATGTATGGGTGATTTTTGTCTTTGCGATGTACTAATATTGGTGTACATGCATATTGATTCATAATGCAATATATCATGCATTTTCAAAAATTAAAGTTTAAATTTTTGGTTAGAGTAAAAATCTTGGATCCTTTCCTTGGATGCCCTTCTATCCACCATTACTTAATGATTTCATTGATATTTGGATGTGATATCCACATATTTTCAAACTTAAAGAGGTCGTTTGTTGGAGGGGATTCCTCCTTTATCTTTAGGTTGATTGGCCTATGATTTGAAATCATCCCTTTCAAAATATTTGATTTGAGGTGACTTTTTCAACTAGCCAAGTATAAATACTTGAACATTTGTTAAACAATTTTGCTACTAGTGCCGTCCTTGTTATTTTGTCACACAAAGTGCAAGGACCAAGTTTGGGGAGGATATCCATCATATTATTCTTATCAAAGTATGGGAATATTATTCTTAGATACTCAAACCATTCCATCCCCCCTTTTTCTTATTGTGATTGAAGATTGCATTCCAATCCCCTCCCAAAAGTCACATCTCCCCTAATGCCAAATAATGCATTAGCTTATTCATGAAATTATTGTTTTGATGAGGCAATTTTCAACTCCAGAATTTATTATTAATCGGAAACGTATAGAAACTTTGGTTTCCACAAGATTTCCATGCTACCTACTTCTTGGTTATCTTTCTTACTTTCCTCCAAAATTGGTCCTTTACTTTTTGAAGTTTTGTCTTAAACATGTTTTTTTCTTGTAATAATACCAAATCTAGATCTTCCTTTAAAATTTAATTTTAAGTGCTTTGAATTTCATATTGATCCTATTCCCCTCACATCCAGTAAAGCACTTTCATTTACATGGTTTGGGCGTTTTTGAAAGATCTATTTTTCTATCCAATTGATTCGAGTAGCTAGAGTCTACTTCTTTCTACCTTGTTTATAATTTATGTCTTATTAATTTCTTCTTGCTTTCCCTAATTTGATCATATTAATGATGATATTAATGATTTTTTCTATGCATAAAAGGTTCATGCTGAAAGTATAACACCTATTGCTATGAACATTTGAAAATCTCTAAGTTGATATTATCCAAAATGAGTTTTTCTAAATCTATATCTATACAAGATCCACGCATAAAGAGTTGTTAGTGGTCAATCATCTATCTTTGAAAGACAATATTCATTGCAATTGTTAAAAGGGTTAGTGTATAAAAATACCTACTTTGTCACTACAAGGATAGTGGTAGTAACCATACTACTAAACCCTTCTAGTGAGGTGAGAGGATATGACCATCAACAAACCTCCAAGAAGGATAAATCCCCCAGGATCAATTCCAGTTGATGATGATTGTTGTTCCATTTGGATTACTAATATATGGATCCACCAACATTACCATATCTACTTTCACTCGATAAGGAATATCTTTTTTGAACAATATGATTCCTATTATATTTTATCAGAATTCGACAAGTGTTCCCTTCCCCATTCTAGGAATACTGCAATGCAATATATATGACCTACAATTCTTAAGGAAGATCCCTCCGACCAAGAAAATCTACGAGTGGGGGGTATCTATTCCTCTCAAGACACCCAAGACTTGCATTGGGCCTCAATTGCTTGAAACAACTTTCTTGCATGGGTGAGACAACCCACTAGGGGTGAAACATGTCTTTGGGTGGATTTGAACCTTGCTTTACCATTTAAATAAAACACCCTTGCTTTACCATTTAAAAAAACAAGTTGAAGTATTAGATTAGTTGTGTGAATCATATAATATGATGAAATAAAGAGAATCGTATATGCTACATACTTGGGTGTGGTTCATTAGATAGAATGACTGGCCCCATGGTGTCCCATAAATGATGGTAATGTAAAAATAAATAAATAAAAGGAACCTTAAGAAGTCATAAAAAGAAGAAAAAAGACAAGACATACCTGATATTTGATATTCTAATGTGTAGCATTGCATTGATACACCATCTAGAGCATATGCAAATGCACGAACTACATACTGTAGTAAATACAAATAAAAATTATATTTAGTTTTTAGTAAAAACCAAAAAATACTTTTAAGACATGTCAATAAATCCTAATAGAAATTAAAACCAATAAGATTGCAAATAGTAAACACCATTGATATTCTTTTTTGTAAAATCCATATGTGAGGAGATTAAATATTGACACACACACACACACACATATCAGATGTGACGGCCCGAATAAACTCCTCTTAGTTTCAATAATAATTTATCGGAGTCATCTGATCTTGGAGCAAACCTCCCTTGATCTAAAGGAGCAACAACGAAGTCAACATTGACTATGTTGTTGCTTCTTTGGATTGAGAGAGGTTTTCTCCAAGAATAAACAGATCCAATAATTTTTTCTCTACTGAAGAGGACCAACCACGTAAAGGTGGAAGCTCCTATGGCCCTCCTTCCCTCCCCCCCCTCACATCACTCTCAATTCCCCAATACCCAATCTATATTGTACTAAAAAATATGCATTAAAAATATTCAAAATTGATCAAAAGTGATTCTAAATCTATATATGAGGTTTATCATTCAAAGACATGTCTCATAAAAAAAGAGTTTTTATAAATGATATTTATCATTCAAAATATGTTACAAATATACTAGTTATATAATGTACATCTATCTCTCTTACAAAATTATTATACATCATCAATTTCTTTTAGTCTTCTTTTGTGTTTCCAGTTCTTAAGTAATTCATCCATCTCCATGTCTTCGTTTATTGGGTGCTCTTCAACAACTGATGTTGCTTCAGTCCTTTCACACCGAGCATGCCTGGTCTCATACCCATGGCGTGGAGGCTGCTGTGAGGGGCCATCACCTTCAAAAACAAAAAAAATATTAAATTATATGGCCAATTATTAAATATCATTGAAGTAGTTCATTAATATTAAAAAAACCTTTGCAATGTAATTGTTTACCTGGTCCACTAGTCGACACCGTTGGAATGGTTTCCCTATTCTCCTGATTTTCAGGTCGAGGAGCCTCAACTACGATATTCTCTGCCATTGAAACGACAAAATTTATAAGTACAAAATCATAAATGTATAAGTAATAAAAATTAGAAGTATAAAATTTATAAGTACAAAATTATTAAGTATATGATTAATATACAACCATTTTATCATCGTGGGCCTCAGTCACAGGAACATCTTGGGGTTTCACCCCATTGGGATGGGGCTGCTGGGGAACACCATGATCTTCTGGCTACGTTGCACTATCAACACTCTGTTATCCAGTAATAATGGTTTCGTTGATAGTGTTGTTCCCTTGATTAAAACAAAGTAAGACATTAAAGTTATGGACGATATCAAACATTTACGTATTTTATACGTAATGAAAGGTTAATGTGGACTGATTTTTATTTAACTTATCCCGCAAATTGGATCTTTGGGGCTGGCCCATGCTTTTCCTGTGATCAACCGCGACTTTATAGTCGTGCCTGTAACCAATTTGGAGGTCTTCCTTTGTGGTTTCAGTTCTGAAGTCGTCGCCCTCCATTGCGTAAGAGCATGATTTTTTAATGTTTTTAGCTGTAATTACCTGAAAGTTGTAAGGCAATACAAATAATATTCTTAATATGTTTGGGTACTTACAATTCGTGACTGCAACCTCGAGTAGCCGCCCTGGCCTAGCTTGTATTGGCCATGTTTTTTAATCCTTGCTTTGGTTTCCTTCGAAGTGTCAGACAACCTATCATCAAAATTTTCAAGTATGTTATATACCACACTTTTATTTAGATCTAAAGAAAATTAAAGGTATTGAAATCAAAATATTGTAATTTACCTTGGGGTACCAATTACTTTTTCTCCTAATTTTTTCAATATCTTTTCTTTTGCATCATCAATGATCACCTTCTAATCCCTCTTTGGAATCGAGGGAGGACACTCATACCTATAGTTTCCTGCCAAGCTTCGTCTGTAAACATCCCACTTATATTTCAAATATTCACCCGTTGCAGAGGTGATCGCTTTTTTATTGAACGTGTCTACTTCAAAGAGGCCTTCGAGATAATCCATAAGTTATTTTTTGAGGTTGGAATTATAGAAATTCCACCTCATGTGTAAGGTTTCCCCAAAAATCAACAAGGCCTTGCTCTCCAGGTGCGTATAAAAATGGTCGTTTCCTACACACAAAAATATATGATCATTAATTTAAAAATAATAATCTGGATGATTTGTGTATGAGATTGACAACATGAAAAAGTTAAAATATGAAAAACTACATGGGAGTCTTATTTGTTTTAATGGAAGTCTATTATCGTCGACCAAAAATGTGCATGGAAGGGTTCCCGTGCTTGTCACATGTCTAGCTACAAGAAATGCAACCATGTCAACCACATCTGTTAGGATATTTAGACACTTAGGAGCTAGTTAAGATCTACTTCGTCTAATGTGTTGTTAGGTAAAAGTGTGTTTCTTAGTGTGTTTCTTTAGTATGAATTTGTAGTTAGGAAATCTGATGGTCACGATATGTTCTTGACATAGAGTGATCTGACGATTCATACTCTCCTCAATCTTAACGACCATTGATCCATGGCTTAAAACCCGATTGGTCAATGATCTCTATTTAAAGAGCATGGAGGGTCATTTGTCGATGATCGATTGTGAGAAATTCTCTTGTAAAATCTCTCTGTAATCTTTTTCTTTGCATTAATAAACTGCTCCAAGTGGTCGTGTTGGCTGGGGTCGTGGATGTTTCCCTGTAGGGGTTTTACCATGTGAACACATCAGTGTGTTGATATTTGATATTATTATTTGATTTGTTACTGAAGGTGTTTTTTCTCTGTTGGAATACTTGTGTTGTCGAACATGGTATCAGCGCCTGTTTGAAGACCCGCTCCTGTTGTAGATCGATATTGTGAATCCGAGTTGTCTCATCTCCATTTTCTGTCATTTCCGTACATTTATGGGATGAGAGGACTGTTCCATTGTGTCCGGAGCACTCATTGCAGTCATGAACACTTTTCGTTTCACTCGAAAAGGTTTCTGTTTGCCCAAGATATGACCATTACAGTCAGATCCAAAGGTATAAAGCTTGAATACGCATTTTTTAAATTTCTGCAAAGTTTTATTTCGGTTTGATAGTATTTGTTTCCGGGTTGCTACTCTTTTAGATATGCGTATTCTTTTTGCTACATGCCCTGTGCAATCTCGACAAATCAGAAACAAATAGGAAATGGTGCATCTTCTGGGTAAGCTAACCGAGATCTAACCCTTGTCATCGAGAAGCGAAATTTTTTTCTTGTGTGAAAAGAGTTTTTTTAGCACGCTCTCCAAGGTCATCTTCAACAACAACCCCAATCCTCCTTCTGAACATTACAATATGTTTTTCTAGACCATTTGGTTAAAACTTGTCTTATTAAGTAAGAGGTCTTGGGTTCAAGTCTCTCTTTTGTTACTTTTTTGAAAAAGTTCATGTTATAATTGTAAAGTGTATTTCACTTCAAGTATAAAAGTGAATCACTATAAGTAGCTTTAATATTTTATTTTAGAGTTATTTATTTTGCATGCAACTTTTCTGTTATAAAGTAACTTCATTGTAAAATTGATCCCCACTTCTCTTTA
>SNQJ01S0233594.1:0-10890 GCA_010110895.2 Picea sitchensis
GGTAGCTGGGTGGATTAAGTATTGATAATCAAGGAGCCTCCAGTTCAAGAAATAACGAAGAATTTAATCCACGATTGACTCAAAACCAAACAATTGGAGGAGGATTTTTCAAGGGAACCATACCATATGTGAAGGTAGACCATGTGGCGACACAAGAAACCAAGCAAAGAATTGAAATTGCACAAATGAATAGAATTATCAATAAAATTTAGAACGAGATAAACAAACTAAGAAGGGGAGATGATTATGTGGTAAATCCGAGAATGTCGGTCCCAGAGAAAAGAAGGAACCCTCCCCAAGAAAATAGAGTGATATTTGAAAACATGGATAATACAAAAAGACCAAGGGTTCCTAGGTAACCAACCCCCAATGTAGTTGTTCTGGATGATATATATGATGAGTGAATGGTTGAGCAAGAGAATTATTACTCACCTGATGAAAGCTACAAAACTGTATATATGGACGGATGTGAGACATCCATGTATATATTTGAAGAAGGTGAAAATGAACCCAACTCACAATAAAACATCACCCAGACAAGATGATTTGTAAATAGATCTAAGAATAAAGGTGACTTTGATAAGGAAAACCAAAAATAAAAATAAAAAGAAAAATCAAGTGAGAAAAGGGTGAATGCGAAAGTGATGGATAACATTGGAAGTAAAAAGAAACACCTGACGTCAAAATCCAATAAGATGACATACAATGTGGTAGAGGACTTAAGTAAATTAAGGATAAATCTTCCTTTTACAGAAGTGGTGAAGATTCCCCAAGAAGGGAAAACATTTTGAGATTGTTGTATGATCCATCCAAGAAAGAAGAATATTTCGTTACTAGTCCAAAACAAAGCCCGAACCAATCAACCACCAAGATGAGAGGTAAAATTCCTCCCTTTTATATTTCAATTGAAAATCATGATGTTTCACTTCATAACTTGTTAGTTGACACTGGTGCGCCCAATAATATCATTCCACTAGAGGTCATGGAAGCATTGGGTATGAACTATACCGAATATTACGAGACCGGTGAAAACATATATGCAATTGATTCTAGAAAAGTGTTAGCGTATGGAGAAATAAAGGACTTTTATGCTTGGATCACGACGCCCCCCCCACATTATTACGGTTTTCAATATTACTGTGGTAGACCTTCCTCCGACATATGTAGTTGTTCTAGGAAGATATTGGTCATCCATGATCGTGGGATATATAATGAATGATGGGAGTTGCATGATGCTTCCAGGAAAAGAAGGAACCATGATTAAGGTTCCCTGCGAACCCAGGAAACCCTTCTCTTTAAAAAAAAGGATAATGAGTTGATGGAAGATTATATAGATGTTGAGATTGGAAACTATGCTATCCTAGGCATGGAATAAAGTGAGAGTCTAGAGAAAGTCTAAGAAATTGAGAATCAAGAGTATTTGTTTGAAGGTTATTAGAGGTTGTCATTCGATGGAGCTTGTTCAAGCTCTGAGAGTGGAGTTGGAATTGTCTTGGTAAGTCCATAAAATATTACACATCCGAATGATATCAGAATTGAATTTGCATGTACTAATAATGAGGCAGAATATGAAGCTTTGATTCAGGGTATGATTCTTACACAAGAAATGAATATAGAACATCTAATTGTGATTGACAACTTCGAGTTGGTGATTAATCAGGTCACCCAAAGGTATCAAATCAAGAAGGAGAGTCTGAAATTATATTTTTAAAGAGTTAACAAATTGATGGAATCGTTCAGTTCTTTCAACATTTCCTTCGTTCCAAGGGACAAGAATTAGATGATAGATTCATTGGCCTTGGCGGATTAATTATCAAAATCGGATGATATACAAAGTAAAACATATTTTCAAGTAGAAAGAGAATTTCGACCTTTTGTACCTGATAACATGGAATATTTGCAAGAGTTTAAGAATGATGAACAATTGGAGGATGTTTTGTTGAACGATGATGATGACGAAAACAATCACATGTCTGATGTCCCGAAATATTGTACACAATCTGAATTCTTTTCTCAAAATATGATCATGCTAAGAATATCCTGGAGGAAGTTTCACTTCGAAAAGTACAAAAAACAAGAAAGGTCAATACTGGAACGAACAGTTCCCCAAAATATGTTAATTTGGGAGTTGATTTCACCATTGAGGAAGTTGATCAATATTTGACATTTTTTAAATAATATCTTGATGTGTTCACATGGACCTATAATGATTTGAAAGCTTATGACAAAGCAATATTTCAACATATCATTCCTTTAAGAGAAGAAGCAAAGTTGGTCAAACAAAAAATAAGGATGACGAACCCCAAATTGAAACCTTTGGTAAAGATTGAATTGGAAAATTTAAGGAAGGTTGGAATAATATATCCCATTAGACATTTTGACTGGCTCTCAAACATTTTGGTAGTAAGAAAGAAGACCAGGGAAATCCAAATGTGTGTCGATTTCAAAAATCTTAAGAAAGAAAGCGTAAAGGATAACAATCCTTTACCTAACATGGAATTTATTCTCCAACAAGTCACTGGATCAACCTGCATGTCCATGTTGGATGATTTTTCTAGATACAACCAAGTCTTGGTTGCTGAGGAAGATAGAGAAAAGACAACATTCATAAGACTGTGGGAGACATATGCATATGCTAGGATGCCCTTTGGTTTGAAGAATGATAGAGCAACATTCCAAAGGGCCATGGATCATGCATTTTGTGGGTTGATAGGAAAATTCATGGAAGATTATCAAGATGACTTCACAATGCATTCAAAAACAAGGGGTGATCATATCCATCACTTGAGAAACGTTTTTGACAAATTCAGATTATATGGTGTGTCTCTAAATCCAAAGAAATGTTTATTCATTGTAACTCAAGGAAAACTATCAGGTCATATTGTGTGAAAGGAAGGGATTTATATAGATCCAGAAAGAGTTAAATAAATAAATGAAATCAACCCCCCGACATCCAAGAAAGGAGTTCAATCATTTTTCGACAAGAGTAATTTCATGTGAATATTTGTTCCTGACTATGCAAGTTTTGTGAAGCCGATCAATTTATTTTTGAAAAAGGAGCAGAGGTTTGAATGGACAACAAATACTCAAGAAGCCTTCAATAATATCAAAAGAGCAATTACCACAACTCCATTCCTCGTTAGTCCATATTTTCAAAGGGATATCATTATCTATTCCTTTGATACATAAACAATTATCGCATCTATTCTTACTCGAAGGAATATCAAAGGTGAAGAACTCCCAATTAGTTTCATGATAAAAACCTTGCATGACTATGAATTGAGGTATTAAGAACTGGAAAAAAATATTTGGCTCTTGTTAAAGCAGTGACACACTTATAGACATACATACTAAATTCTCATGTCATTTCTTATGTTCCATCCTCGCCAGTAAATATTCTTTTGAATCAACAACTGAGAGAAGGAAAATGGGCTAACTAGATAGAAAAGAGATAAGAATATGATATTTAAATTAAAAATTTAAAGGTTGTCAAAGGACAAGGCTTATGCAAGATCATAAAAAATAGTGATCCTATGGATGGAATGATTTCAATTTCAGTAGGAGAACCATTGGTTGATTCAGAATGGTATGGAGATATTGTATTTTACTTAAGGTTCGAGAAGTTTCCAGTAACCATGAACCCTAGAGAGTGAAGAACATTGAAGATGAAGTCAAATCAATATGTGTTGATTACTAATATATTGTTCAGAAGGAACTATGATGTTATATTACTGAGATGCGTTGATGAAAACCAAGCCCAATAACTAATGAGGGAATTCCATGAAGGAATATGTGGGGGACATTTTGCACCTACTGTGACTGCCCAAAATATAATAAGAGACACATTTTATTGGCCATCAATTTTTAGAGACTCATATGCCACAATAAGGAAGTGTGTGGCTTGCCAGAAATTTTCAGATAAAATGAAGAGATCCACGATGTCGTTACAAACTATAACTATAGAACACCCTTACTCCCAATGGGGACTTGATGTTGTCGAACCAATAAATCCAAATTCAAGTAAGGGACATCTGTACATTCTCACCGCTACAGATTATTTCACAAAGTGTCCAGAGGTAGTGGCATTAGAAAGGGATGATTCTAAAGAATTAATTAAGTTCCTCAAAGATAATGTTTTGTCAAGATTCGGTTTCCTAGATAAATTTATCACTGCTAATGGTTCGGTTTTCATTGGTTAAAATTTATAGAGTTCTGTGGAGAATACATAATTATTATGGGGAAATCATCAAACTACTATCCACAAGGTAATGGTCTTGCAGAATCCACGAATAAGACACTCAGATAGATACTGAAGAAGACTATTGAAAAGAACCAAAGGAATTGGCATTTGAAGTCAACTGATGCATTATGGGAAAGCAGAACGACTCCAAAGGACAACATTGGGATATCCCCGTATACAATGGTTTATGGGAAAGAGGTGAAAATTCCAATTAGCCTCGAACTCAATGCCCTGGCTTCTGTGGTTAATAAAGAAGATGCATAAGATAGTTCACCTATCCACAAAGGATCAACTAATTGTTGAAACTGGAGGAAGAATGAAATAATTCCCTGAATATAACTTCTTAGAGACAGCAAAGTATCAAAATATATTTTGACCAAAGTGAAACTATGAAGAAGTTGTAGAAGGGAGAACTAGTGTTTCTCAGGAACAAATCCAAGGAGAAGAAATCAATGCATACCAAGTTCAAAGCACCCTGGATTGGACCATACATCATAGAAAAGGTCCTAGGTTTTAATTCCTATATTCTCCAAGACATTAAGGGTAAAAGGTTAATGCTGCCTATCAACGAGAAACATTTGAAAGGTTTCTTCACTCAAAACTTTCTCATTTTCCTTGTACATAAATTTATTTTCAAGTTTGTATATTCTTACCTTTGACTCCATAGCCCAATGGATGGAAGTGCCTAGACATAAATATTATGGATTCTTGACAACCCACAAGGGGTTATCATCCCACGGTTGGAGCCATTTGTTGAGGTCAATTCCCACTTCTAAAATTTCCCTCCCCCTTTCTATTTTCCCAACTTCTTTTGTCCATTTCTTTTCCATGTTCTATACTTACCCGAATTCACCTTTTTATTTTCTCCCTTCTCTTTTCCCTTTCTAGTTACTATACTTAGTAATTTTTAAAAAAATGACGGGTTCACGGGTTGGTGGACTCACAAATACTCATCTCCATCCATACTCCCATATCATGAGTCTGACCGACCACTGTATTATCCTATACTTGACCATTTTTGTAGTCACGGGTTCGCGGGTTCAAACTATCATATTCCAAGTTCCACGATATCCATTTTGCACCCGGAGATACGTGATCTACATTATGAACATCAGACTTGTTGTGGGTACTGAGCTCCTAAGTATTTCATTTCTATTGTATCCAAGTTCGACCGACTGCTCCCAACACTTAGCCAATTTTCTATCATTCGTGGGTTCGCAGGTTCATAAAAGTTTCCAAATTCTATTTTCTCTCGTCCATCCCCGCCACCTTCGTGCTTTTCCCTATACACATTTAGTATGGTTTAATTCTAAGAAATCATCATGCAGGGTATGTAGATATCATCTTTAATAAATGAAGGGATCGAGGAGATTTCTCATTAAACCACATTAAAGCTTGATTTGCGGAAGATTATATTATCTCTCTCAAGTGCTCATTTCAAATATTATATGGATTAAAAGAATGTTCTCATCAACCTATCACAACAACAACTCAACAAAATTTCTACGGAGATACTTTGAATATTTTTGGATGTGAGGACTAGAACTTTCAGTGGTCTAGAGCGTATTGTTACTATTCATCCCCTTCTGCTCAGAAGGAATTAATATGGACATCCAAAATTTCTCGTGCAGGGTGTGTCCCTGAGGTTTTCGACTGCAAGGAACTGGTTGCATGGTGCACTGAGAAATACATACTGATTCAATAGATTATTCAACTTCAAGACCATTCTCCCATCTCTCTTTCGCCTCAAATGCTCTGCAAAAGGTTGAAGCTCCCCGAGCCAACAATTACCTTCAAAGGATATGATTGCAGAGATTTCCTGAAAAAGCATGACACCTGGAACCCTTTCCCGAGTTCCTGGAGAATCCCACGTATTTCCCTGAAGATATTACCAAGTTGTAGGTCGACTCGTTTAAACACTGTTTCGGGAAATTGCTTGGCTATTCACCAGGGTGACAGGCAAATAAAGTACCACCGACATTTCTCGTATGATTCTTTATATCTTATATTTTACAGTCAAAGAGCAAGCTATTTTCGATTGGGGAAAACTGATTTCCATTGAAATCTCCTCCCAATTGTCGCAATACAAAAAAGACAAGAAATTCTTTACGGCTTCTTATTTGGTGTTCGCGATAGCATATTGCAGTTAATTTCCAAAATTGTCTATTTGTAAGAGGGTGAACTGTGAACTTGACCCAGTTACCTTCTGGTACCAAGCATTGTGGAGACACAAATATTCCTTGCAGTTTTATGAAGTTTTCAATGATTTTGTCTCGATTTTCAAAGGATTATTGTTTGGAAAAGATATCCCCCGAATGTTCGACCAGGAAAATAAATTCTTGGATAAAAAGGGGATGTTGAAGCAAATGGAAAATCAGAATGTTATTGGGATTTTCGTTTTTAAGGAAAATCCCTCCTTTCTTCCATTTCATGTATCTGATAAAATGTTTGTTATAGAAGTCACAAGTCCATATAATTTCTAGTTTCACTTTTTCCATGCGAAATGGAAAAATCAATTCATACCTTTACCTTGGAAAATTGGGTACTTTTGATTCGGATTATTTTCGGCACGAAATGCGAGTGGAGATATAATAAAGAAATGAACATAGATATCATAGATATTCAATAATATAACATGAATGTATCAGAGATGAAACCATAAACCCAGATATACAGTAATACACGATTTCTATTAATGAAAGAAATGTACTGAGACTATAAAAATACAGAGTGAAAGACTCGCTAGAATGGTGGCAACTTATCTATGAGAAGAGATGTGATGGCTACTCGCATTCACAAGAAGATGATTACAATGAGGCTCTAAAGGCCTTTTTACAATAAATAGGAATGCCAAAATTCCTAGACATCCAAAAACCTATCCCTAGGAGATGAAGCACCAAAAGTCATGTGGGCCCCGTTTGGGTAAGTGAGTACATCAACTTCCCGGGGTCGTAACTTTTGCATACGATCTCGGTTTTAGGTGTGTGATAGCTCATTGGAAAGGTATTGTCGAGGAGATTCATTTTGGGGGATAAATTATGCCTTTAGATATCATTGAGAACATATATATCGAAAAACCTTCATTTGGGCCCTCAAAATGGCCCTGGAAGTTAAAAACTACTAAAAATAGTAAATTGCCAAAATTATCAGAAAACTATCTTGAGCTAGTTGGAAAAGGTGGGTGGCCATCGATATCCATCTGGATCAATCCTCCCTCCTTAGGAAGAAATTTTCTCCATTGCGTTGAGGTCCCGGGGGAGAGGGAAAATCGTTTGCTAAATTTGCATCTTGGTGAGCTGCTTGCCTTGCTGGAGACGTCACATTGCTCAGTTTGTGGAATTTTATCATGAACCTGTTGAGGTTGAGGCCATTCAACAAGTTGGGCTACATGAGAGGACGATGTGTAGAAGGAATCTTTGCGCTTTGTTGCAACCTTGTCAACTTGCTTCTGTTTGATAGAAGGTGCTTAGGAGGCCGTAGTGGTTGCAGTGTCCTTCTGTTCTCCTTTTGAATAGATTGTGAAGAAGCTAAATTTTGTAGTATGAGATACTACCTTGTGTCACTTTTTAGGTGGAACAGTAGTTGGAACTACCTCTGGTATTCTGTAGAGATGACCCCCCAGAGAAACAATGACATTGCGGGGTTGAGACTCATAAACAACATGGCACTTCCACATATATGGTTGGCCCAAGAGAACATCATAGACATCCAGTGGAGAAACATCACATAATATCTCATCCTTGAAGGGTTGGATGCCGTATGACAATCAACATTGTTGGCTGACACAGAGATCTCGTCCTTGGTGAAGCCACTCGATGTTGTATGGCTGCGGGTGTGGTGTTATTGGCAGTCCCAACTGTTTGACGACCTCTGCTGAGATGAGGTTCTTATGGCTTCCAATATCAACAATAAAATGAAATGGGGTCCCCTTCACCCACATCTATGAATGAAAAAGGCACTCCCCCTCTTCAGGATCTGTTGGTTCTTTTGGTTGAATTGTTGCGGTCGCGACAATAGAAGTGGGGTCCGCGTCAATGATCTATCCTTTACCATTATTTTCAGAATCATATTTTGAATTAGGGTTCGACTCTTTGTCTTTGATCTCGGCCACCAATGATTGTTTTGAGCAACATTCATCAATGTTGTGCCAGAGGATTTTGTGGAACTCACACCATTTTCTGGTGTCCTTCTTTGTCTTCCCCTGACCCTTCTTTTCCTGTGTCTTGGACTGGTTTTTGGGAGACTGTTTGTTAAGGTCGTCTTTTTCATACTTCGGTTATTGTAGATTTGCATACCCAAAATCCCGTTTGTTCTGGTGCTTACATTTCTTCTCGATTTTAACAACATATCGATACGCAACACCGAGTGATGAGATGTCCAGAAAATCCATATCAGTCTCGATGTGTCTGTGTAGAGCCCCATGGTATTTTAGAACCAAATGTCACTCGGATACTTTGATACCCAGCTTGGTGCACAAGGTATGGAAGGTATTGGCGAACTCTAGAACTACTTGGACCCTCTCTTGCCACAGTGTGGTCCATCTCATGTACTGGTCCTCATAGTTGCCAACAGGGTCATACAGTTCCTTTACCGCATCTACAAAAAAATCCCAAGTGGGATCAGCCCCGTATATTTCAGACTCCTTTGTGGAAATTTTCTCCCAGTAAGTTTCCCACCAATGTTTGAAATGAGGGAGAGATTTAAGGAGTTCGAAGGTGATCTCTTCTTTGCTGGAAAAATTGTGAGCAGATAAATAACCTTCTAGCAGAGTCAACCATTTTTCTAGGGCTTCTAGATCTATTTGTCCTTCAAACACAGGAATATCAAAATTAACTTGTACCTTGAAAGGTGAGGTGCCTTCAAAGTGGCCGCTTGATGAATATTCCCCTGATGCTATCGGCAGGCGTTGAAGGATGTGGGTAAAATTCTCCATCATTTCGTCCCTCTATCGCGTGAGAGCTTGCTCAAGCAACAGATTGATAGGATCGTCTGCTCCGTCGTTTTTCTTTTCTTCCGCTATTGAGGGTTTCTTGGGTGTGCAAGAGTGATTGTCTTCAAGAGAGACAATCTCAAGACCCAACTTGATATACTCGGACCTCGTCGGGGACATGCACTGAAAAAACGATCAAGAGCACCTTGCTCTGATACCACTAATCCAAATTATTTTTGGCACGAAATGCAAGTGGAGATATAATAAAGAAATGAACAGAGATATCACATATATTCAATAATATAACATGAATGTATTAGAGATGCAACCATCAACACATATATACAATAATACATGATTTTTATTAATGAAATAAATGTACAGAGACTGTAAAAATACAGAGTGAAAGACTCGCTAGAATGGTGGCAACTTATCTCTGAGAAGAGATGTGACGACTACTCGCATTCGCAAGAAGATGATTAAAATGAGGCTCTGAAGGACTTTTTACAATAAACAAGAATGCAAAAATTCCTATACATCCAAAAACCTAACCCTAGGAGATGAAGCACCAAAAGTCATGTGGGCCCCGTTTGGGTAAGTGAGTACATCAACTTCCCGGAGTCGTAACGTTTGCATACGATCTCCGTTTTAGGTGTGTGATAGCTCGTTGGAAAGGTATTGTCGAGGAGATTAATTTTGGGGTCTCAATTATTCCTTTGGATATCATTGAAAACCTCTATCTCTAAAAACCTTCATTTGGGCCCTCAAAATGGCCCCGGAAGTTAAAAACTGCTAAAAATAGTAAATTGCCAAAATTGTCAGAAAACTGTCTTGAGCCAGTTGGAAAAGGTGGGTGGCCACCGATATCCATATAGATCAATCCTCCCTCCTTAGGAAGCAATGGTATCCATTGCGTTGAGGTCCCAGGAGAGAGGGAAAAGCGTTTTCTAAATCTTCATCTGGGTGAGCTGCTTGCCTTACTGGAGACGTCGCATTGCTTAGTTTGTGGAAGTTTGTCATGAACCTATTGAGGCTGAGGCCATTCAACAAGTCGGTATACATGAGAGGATGATGTGCAAAAAGGAATCTTTGCACTTTGCTGCAACCTTGTCGACTTGCTTCTGTTTGATAGAAGGTGCTTGGGGCAAGGCTGTAGTGGTTGCAGTGTCCTTCTGTTCTCCTTTTGGACAGATTGTGAAGAAGCTAAATTTGACAGTATGAGATACTACCTTGTGACACTTTTTAGGTGGAATAGTAGTTGGAACTACCTCTGGTATTCTATAGAGATGACCCGCCAGAGAAACAATGACACTGCGGGGTCGAGACTCATAAACAACATGGCGCTTCCACATATATGGTTGGCCCAATAGAACATCACATACATCTAGTGGGGAAAAATCACATAATACCTCATACTTGAAGGGTTGGATGTCGTATGACAATCGACATTGTTGGCTGACACAGAGATCTCATCCTTGGCGAAGCCACCTGATGTTGTGTGGCTGCGGGTGTGGTGTTTCGACACTCCCAACTGTTTGAGGACCTCTGCTGAGATGAGGTTCTTCTGGCTTCCGATATCAACAATAAAATGCAGTGGGGTCCCCTTCACCCACATCTTTGAATGAAAAAGGTGCTCCCCCTCTTCAAGATCTGTTGGTTCTTCTGGTTGAATTACTACGGTCGTGACAATAGAAGTGGGGTCCGCGTCAATGATCTGTCC
>SNQJ01S0233595.1:0-13933 GCA_010110895.2 Picea sitchensis
ACACCCGATTGGTCCATGATCTCTATTTAAAGAGCATGGAGGGTCATTTGCCGATGATCGATTGTGAGAAACTCTCTTGGAAAATCTCTCTGTAATATTTTTCTTTGCATTAATAAACTGCTCCAAGTGGCCGCGTTGGCTGGGGCCATGGATGTTTCCCCGTAGGGGTTTTACCACGCGAAAACATCGGTGTGTTGATCTTTTATCTGGTTATGTGAGTGGTTACTGAAGGTGTTCGTCCTTTGTTGGAATACCTGTGTTGTCGAACACTTCGAGGGCGTAAGGGGTTCCTTCTTTAAATATTAGTTTACTATCCACCCTGACAGAGGATTGATCCTCTTAGATCTTTCAAACTGATAAGGAAATCGTTGAAATTTGATATAACTCTTGCTATGTTGAGATGAGCGCTTAGTCCATAATATTGGAAGGGAGAGTTGGTGTAATTCCTCATTTATATAATTATAACCTTAACCTTCTTAACTCCAAAAAGGAAAGAAGTTGACTCCTTAATCGCCTTTTTATTTGATTTCTCAAGGCCCTTACCTAAGAATAGGTAGGTTAGCTTGAAGCCCCTTTTTATTACTTGAGAGACTGTGATTCTTCCTTAAATTTTATTTATATGGATGTGAAGGTTGATGAGGCCCTTAATGTACTTGTTAAATTGATACTTGATTCCTTAACGGTTATGTAAATTGTATTGGGTGTTTCTTCAATTATTTATGTAATGTCTTAAGCCAGTCTTAAGTCCTTTGGATATTTCTTATTTAATGGATATAATAAAGCAATTGACTTCTATTCAATTTTATTAGATTAACCTTCTCATGGTACCCAAATGGATATAAATTGGTAATGACTTATTTTGTGTTGTTTACTTAGGATGAGTTATTTAAAGACATTTAGTTATGCTACCTAAGGAAGGTACTTCGTACAATAACTGGATGAACTGATAATTGTTGATTGCCAGTCTTGAACTTAATGTAGGCAAAGTTCTAAAAATGGGCACCATTAGATCTCTACCCAGTACTGGAATCTTACTTACGCCTTCTTAGATTTTACAAGTCCTTGGGTATTATTCCCTTACTCATTTGTGCTCATGCTCTTATAGTTCTTATTACTTTTATGTTTTGTCCTCTCACTCGTTTTCTCTCAGCTTCACGTGAAAAATTGACCGAGTATAGTAGATTATTCCTTTACGCCTTGAATATTAATGGATAAGTATAGTTGATATATCTAGTCTTGAATTGTGGTTTTGTTGGATGTTCCATGGGTGGTAAGTGCTTCTCTTAATTGATGTATGGAACTCGTAGCTGGATTATTGTTGGAACGCTTCATAGGTGGAAATTTAGGCCAATTTAATTAATATGTGTTATTGTAGTCAGATGGTTGTTGGAATGTGTCGTAGGTGGTATTTTCGTCAATACTTGATGTATGTGGTGTAGTAAATCATTCTTTCACACCATGAATATTTGATGAATAAAGTATGATTGTTTTAGAAATCAGTTTACTCTTGCACCTTGGAATAATGTTGACCTATGATTTATTAAGTATTTATACTCTCTTGCACCATTAAAATTAATGTCGATTATTCTTGAGCCATGAAATAATGTATATTTGTGTTTGATTTAGTAATTAGATTCTATTGTGCCATTAGAATAATGATGATATGTGATTGATTATGGGATTTAGACACCTCCTTGTTCCTCTAAACAATCGCCAACCTTGAGGCCTTAAATGGTCAAAATCAATCGGATGAATCTTAGTCTTGAGTGTTTCTTATGTGTTCTGTAGGTCCTAACCTTGTAGGGTAGGTTGGGCGAGTAGTTTTTTATTACTTAGTGACGTAGTTGAAATTTTATTGTATTTTCTTTAGTTGTTTGTGTTGTGCTAAACTATGTCGTTCTTTATGTTTATGCGTGGATTATGTGTCATTATTAATTATGTTAATGCATCGAATGTGTAGTTATTAAGTTATGATGATGTGTATCTTGTGATGTTAATAATTATGTCATGACGATTTTAATTTCCTTGCAAAAAAAAAAAATTATATGATACATCGATGTTTATTTTCGTAATGGAGGGGACGTTACACATGGAACCCTATAACTACTCAAATCCAAAGGAAAATTGAGCTAACTTTGTTGAAGATCAAAAAAATCCTTCAAATCAAAGGCTCACTCTCACGCAAGTCCACACACATGGTAGTAGATTTTTTTTCCATCATTTCGTCCCTCTGTCACATGAGAGCTTGGTCAAGCAGCAAGTTAATAGAATATTGTGCTCCGTTTTTTTTCTTTTCATCCGCCATGAAGGGTTTTTTGGGCATGCAAGAGTGGTTTTCCTCAAGAGAGACAACCTCGAGACCCAACTTTCTATACTCGGACCTCGTTGGGGACATGCATTGAAAAATTATCAAGAGTATCCTACTATGATACCACTGATCCAGATTATTTTTGGAATGAAATGAAAGAAACGATATTGTACAATGAAATACACATAAATATTTCCAGAAACAGATAAATATAACAATGCATGATTTCTATTAATGAAATAAATGTACACAGACTATAAAAATATAGAGTGCAAGACTCTCTAGAAGAGATGTGACAGCTACGCTCATTCATAAGAATATGAGTACAATCATGAGGCTCTAAATGACCTTTTACAATAAACATGAATGCCAAAACCCTAGACATCCAAAAACCTAACCCTAGGAGATGAAGTGCCAAAAGTCATGTGGGCCCGTTGGGGTAACTTAATACATCAACTCCGTAGGGTCATAAATTTTTCATACGATCTCCTTTTTAGGTGCGTGATATCCGGTTTGAAAGGGATTTCCGAGAACTACACGTAATGTCATCAAACTTTGACTTTGTCAATATTTTGACTGTGGAAATCCCAAAAAATGTTGTTTGGGGCCTCAAAACAGCCCCAGAAGTACAAAAAGATGTACTGAGATGAAAATTGCCACCAATATCCACCTGGATGTTGTGTATCACTTCAATATAGCCTCAGAAGTGCATAACCCATAATTACAAAGAAGTGTCCCCATTACAAAGAAACGTGTTGAACCAAAAACTGTAAAGATGAGCCAGTTGGAATTTGGAACAGGTGGGTGGCCACCAATATCCACCTAGATCATGAACCCTCATGTTGACTGCATCATTGACTTTATAAAAAGGGGCATGTCGAAAAGAACAATGAGAAAATTATTTCCCATGGTAGCCTTGTAAGATAGAGAAATAACCATGAAGATAAGTATTGAATTATGATTGCATATTTATTTTTAAATACATTCTTATATTGTGGAGTTGAGAACTTTCGTTAATATGCTAATCTCTACATGATAATATCCATAACATGTATTTTTTCTTGATGCTTGTTATATGAATAGTTGAAAAATGAAGACATGAATTGAGTATTTCGAAAGAAGAATGCCAAGGATGGTGTATTTCAAAGGAAAAAATGACGCAATACCACATACAACCAAAGAGTATATTGGAAACAAGAAGGACACAATTCTTAGGAGCAAACACATGGGACAAGTAAAGGTCTAGTGGAGATGGAGGATGCAATGTGGAAGGAATACCCACATTGGGTTTAAAACATTGATGTAAGAATTGTATATATATGTACACCTATATGGTGATGTGCATTGAGGACAGTGAAAAAATAATGGGAGGGGAATGTAACACCTTGATTTCGATCCCCATATATGTAATATAATGTAAATATGTGAATTATGCCATGAGATGAATAGTATGGTCGAGGGCCAAGTAGTGTAAATAATGTACATTAAATTTATTAATAAAAATACATCGACGGTTGTGATATGAGAGGGACTAAAATGATGGGAGGATATGACTCCATGAGAGAGGAATAAGAGGAGAATAAGGGGGGCCAGAGCTTGGAAATAACATATTTTATTCTAACCCCATATTGGTGTCCAGGTATATAGCCCCCCATATTGGTACCTGAGTATATAATGCACTCATGGCAATGAAAAAATAAGGGAGAGGGGAATGTAATACTCCTAGTTTGACCTCAGTTGTAAATGTATATGTACATATGTTTTATATAGAATGGTGATCCAATATGTTTTTTGGGGTTGGAGTGCATGTTTATGTATGTTTTGGGCTAGAGTGCATGTGTGATATTAGGTTGGAGAGCCTGTATGCTAAAAGGCCAGTGAGCCTAGCATTGTGCATTGTAATAACACTCATATATATATCAATAAATTGCATCACAGTTGCAGACCAAGTCATATAAAAGAGTGTGGGCGGCTACGATTCCATGAGAGGGAAAGGGGGATATGGGATTAAGAGAAGGCTCTAAGCCAAATATATTAAATTATTCCTAAATCCTAATCCTAAATATTATGTCATGATTTTATCCTAAGTTCCTAAGTGATGGGATGAGTACCTGAGTGGTGGGAGAGTGGTTCTTTGATTTCCACTTGTAAAAAAGAAAGCATGCATATATAAAGTTTGTGCTTAGGGAGAAATCCATTCATTCCAATCATTCTGATCATTGTGCTTTTCTATTTTCGTTTGGGTATGTTGGGTGTGAGCTTGGGGAAGCCATTGTAACCATGTTTCTTGTGAGCCTTGTGAATCCTACATGAGATTATGTTTCCAATTCTCCTTGGGTTTCCTTGGGGAAGGATAGAACCCTAGAGGGGGAATTGGGTGGGTAGGATTTCCCATTGTGTGAGGCTTGGAGGGTGCATGGAGAATCCATTATTATAGTTGGATTTCCTGGATCCATAGATCTGAGACTTCTTAGCCAACCTATGCTTGAGCCCTAGAAGGGAAGTGGGACAACTTGAGGGATTTTGGTGTAGAGAAGAGGGTACACGTCCTTGGGTTGTGCAGCTTGAGGAAAATGAGAGAATGTTAATTGGAATTGTTGTATGATTTTGATACCTTGGCTTAGATTCCATTTGTGTTTTTGTGAGACCTAGTTGGCTTAGGTAGCCTTTGCCCTAGTGAATTCATATCCCCAGCTTGGGGGTCACTTGTTATTGAGAGAGTTAAAACATTAGTGTTTATGGGTAGGTGGAATGTCTGAGGTCTCCAGCCAATTGGTCATTTTATAAAAATATAAGTGTTCTTATTATATGATTTTATGTTGTATATTATGTTTTTTATATGTTGAATTCTATTATGCTATGCATGTGTGTGTGTGTGTGTGTGTGTGTTATGCATAAGTTATGCATGAGACTACATATTATTTCGAATACATAAGGTTATCATATGCAAGGCATATTATTACAGTTGGTATAAAAGCCATGCAGGGAATAATTGTTCATGGTATTAGAGTATTTATGAGCAAGGTTAAACAATTTTTAAAATACAGTATATACAGAGGTTGAATTGCAGTGACATATGCCCATAAGTGAGTATGGGATGTGTGTGTGTTTGGTTTTAACTTTAAAATAGGACCATTATTGTGTATTTATATTTACTTAATATTTTGTAATTTTTTTAAAGTGTCACATGTGATCTCCATCTTGAGCATAGAAGGAATTATACATATCCCTCACATTGGGAGATGTGTAATATCTATATCATTTATGAAATAAATTCATTCAATTATTTTTAATATAGCATTACTTAAATCAATGCAACTACTTGATATCTCTTCGACATATTTCATACATAGCATATATTATATTGGTGTTAAAATCAATGGATTATGTTGTCACTAAAATCAATGCATTGGAACAATTTTCTCTTTCTTTATAAAAAATTCATTCTTAAAACTTGGATGTTATTTTCTCATCTATGACTTCTTGCAAATAAAATTACAATTACCCAAAACATTTTTATTTTTCTTGGTTCAGGTAATTTGGTTATTTTCTTAATAAATGAATGCAATTCCTAGATGGTGCAAGGCTATCTTGCAGAAATAAAAAAACAAAAAACAAAAAGATGGCTTCTTTATTTATTTTTCATCTATTTCAATTATGTGACTTGTTCAACCAAAACAATAGAAACATCATTGAATTTCCAATGATCTGGGGTTCCCTAATCACTATTTCCAATGGATTAATCATAATTACCAAAAGTGTTTATAGTTCATAATTACAATTCCTCATGCAATTTAAAAAAAAAATAGAATTCTCAATGCAAGGTTAAGTGGTTAGATTACAAATTTTGTTATTTTAACTTAGCATACTAATTTATATTAAGTAGGTTCCTTCTTTGGATTATGATTGATAAGATGTGGTTATGAGTGGATTCAAATATATTTAATGCAATGATGTAATTATTCACTTTTATATAACTCGCTCTCAAGTTTTGTGATTTTTTAATGATTTGTCGATTTTTATCATTAAGGGTTTCATAATTACAATTTCTAATGGAGGATTCATGTTCTCTAAAGACACACTTGCATTTAAAAATTACAATTCCCAATGCAACGTTAAGTGGCTATATTACAATTTTAATCACTTGAACTTAGTATACTAATTTATACCAAGAATGTTGCTTCTTTGGATAATGATTGATAATTTGTGGTTATGAGTGTGTTGTTTTCATGTTTATACATGTTGAATAGGCATGGGTGTTCTTCATATATAATCTAAGGTAAAGGACATATATCCACCTCATAGCTTAGAGCAGGAAATGTGACTATAGATAGTCTTTTCCTATTTTTCGGTACCATATATTCTATATTGTTGAATTTTCCATTCATTAGGACCTAGATATAACATTTCCTAATGAGATTCAAATGCCAATCAATAATGAACTGATCAACAAGTGTTTCATTTCTAATGAGATTCAAATGCCAATAAAGTCTAGACTAAACAACAAAAGTCAGAAAAGTTTGTTGATATTTGATACGTATAGACTCTTTGTAAATAAAATAAGAGAGATCAAGATGAATTTAGACTACTTTTAATTTAAAATTATACCTCTTAAATACTTTTAAAGGTAAGTAACAATGTTATTTGTTGGTTCTAGATTTTACTTAATACCACTACTAGATTTATTGGTGCTTTCAATTATTTAGCATTGAATCAAACATTTTAGATATTTATGCTTTCAATTATATAATACTGAATCAATAATTTTAGACATTTGTAATGTAGGTGGTTAAAATGAATGAGGAAAATGAAGTAGTTCATACTATCTCTACATTTCATACATGTCTCAAGAAAAATCTAGGGTGACCTTGGAAAACAAATCCTTTAACTCTCAGCTGGATTGTCGATATTGCGCCAAATCAATTAATTTAAGAAAGGGGAAATACTCAATATAACAAATTCTAGAATGTCTTCGATTAATTCTAAGTATCATTTATAGCATAGACATTTCATGGTGTAGTGAATGGTTCATTTGATGTTGGATTTTCAATGATTTTTATAGTGGGAAACACTAATAGAGTCCCATTAAGAATTTTATAATATGGAATCAATAATTTTATACATTTGTAATGTAGGTGGTTAAAATGAATGAGTAAAATGAAGTAGGTCATATTGTCATACATATCATACACATCTCAAGAAAAAGTTGGGGAAGCCTTGTAAAACAAATCTTTTAACTCTCAACTAGATTGTTGATATTGCACCAAATCGATTAACTTCAAAAAGGGGAAATACTCAACATAATATATTCTACAATGTCTTTGGTTATTTCTAAGGATAATTTATAGACTAGGCATTTCATGGTTTAGTGAATAGTTTATTTGATGTTGGATTTTCAACGAGTGTTATAGTGGGCGACACTGATAGAGTCCCATAAGGTTTTGTATATATGGAAGGGTTATCCCTGTCAATGTCTAATGAAAATTGCATTGCACTCAATGTTAAAATAATAAGAAAATATGAGACCATAGTTCTTGTCTCCAAACATCCTCCATCTAAACAAAGGGATAAAACAATGTCCATCCAATCAACTCCAGCTTCTTCATTTCTAACTTCGGTATTTATTGTGGATAATGGTGGAATCACATCAATTTCTATACATGATGATCCCATCATTTATCCACAACAACCAACTAATCCCATCCATGCTAAATTTATCTCTCCTACAACACATCCATTTTTAACAACATGAATTCTCTAGGATGTTGTCCATGTGAGTTTGTGAGTGCTCCAATGCATTTCCCATCTAATCTTTTCAATGACGATGGTGATCATATCGATGATCAACATCAATATGAATTACCAAATGCTACACATAGGACATGTAAATTATTCAGTGTGCTTATAGGATCTTTGTGGTAGTGGGAACTACATGCATTGTTGAAACCAACTATACATACATCTACCAATGCCACTAAAAATATGGGAATCTGGTGAACTCTACTACCAACCCTAAGCTTTCTCATTTTGTAACTAGTAAAAATATTTAAAAAAATAGCATACTTAAATTAATTGAAGAACTCGGTCCTAATTAGCTTCTCTTAAAAAATAACTTACTTGAATTAATTAAAGAAAGCATCCCCACTAAGCACTTAGCTTATCAATTCATTGCTCACTCAATTTGTTTAATGATTTCAATTCGATTTTCAATTCAGTTCTCTATTTGATGATCAATTGACTAGTTCCCTCTACACAAGTTATTTCATGATTTAAATTTTCTTGGATATAGTTTATTATATTTATTGTATGATTATTTTCTAAACAACATACATGTATCTGTGAATACAATACACACACTTTTTAAACTTTAGATTTAATATACAGTGACAACCAAAGCAAGTTTCCATAAACTCATCCATTTTGAGCTCGTTCTTGTTCCTATTTGTTTTTAATTGACAAAGGAAATCAAAAACAAATTAATTGAAAATTAAAGTTATATCAATTACTAGAAGAGACATGTTAGAGATGAGTTTGCAACATTTTAGATAGAACCCACTTGGATGTTTTTTATTATTGTAACATCCTTCCTAATGTGAACCTCTCAAGAAGTGATTTGTCAAATGCACAATGAAAATGAGATAATATAATTAAAAGTTTTCAAACAAACTTTGAAAATCTGTACAAGGTTGTGCAATTTGCTTATAAATTGCACACATATCTAAATTATACATTCCTAAACATTAACTTGATTTAATTAATGATATAATAATTATTTTTAATAACAATATAAATGTAATATATTATATAGATGTCATCCAATATCTATTATATTGTGATTTTAATTGTATAATACAATATCATATACACTATGTTAATCTTATACAATGTTACAAGAATATTTCAAAAAAATTATATTATATTGTAATTATCCATTTATAATTCAAACCATGTGATAAGCATTTACTTTAATAATATAATATATACATTTCATAACATATTATATTGTGACACATTTATTTAAAAAATACAATATGGCACAATGCAGTTATTTTCCAAAATTTGACCTTCACGAGTAAACCATAAACAACTAAAATCTATATAGAACATATGAAAAACATCTTTGATTTGCAATGTTTGGCTTATTAAGAATGCATCGCTCACATTCCGAGTCACCATTCACATTTAGAGGCTAAGTAGTATTGGTGTTGACTGAAATGATAACTAAACTAGCACAGTCACATAATTGTGGTTGATCAATGTCAAAGGTTGATAAAATGAAAATAATTCTTAAAAGAATATATTAAATTTTATTATTAATTAACAAATAAACTGTTGAGCTTCATTTATCTGGTGTTAATATTTTAATTTCTGTTATTCACTTAGGTGGCAATCAGTTAGCTATCAAAGTAATTTTTAAATATGATTAGGTAAATGTAAAAAAATAAACACATAAACGGATGTCTTTATAATAGCTAGAAAGTTAATGATTGAAATCACAGCCATTTATTTTGTGTGACTACTAAGAATATTCCATCCATATTTAATCTTGTCCATAGAAAACTTATTAAACACTAAACCAAAATTCAACCAGAAATGATAAAGTTAACCTCTGACAACAAAATACCAATAACATACACGATGGCCCTTCACTTCTATTGTGATCTACTGCAACGATGAAGTGGATGATCCAGCGTATCTGCTGGAGCCGGTGAGAGACAATCCACGAAAACAAAAGCTGGAGCAAGCTTGGATCAAATTGACTCAATTTCTGGATTGGTCAATAATCGACTCCTTTCATAAGAGTTTGAGGTCTGGTATTTGCATGCATACAGAGTTCAATGTTCGATTGTTGGAAGGAGCAATAGATAATATGTGCTCTCCTTCACATATGCTGATGAAATTAAAGTTTTTAAGCACAGTGGACATGCCCAAACAATAGAGAACATGATAGACTACTCATATCTGTGAGAGAATTTGCGTCATCTCTCGTGAATTTGTGAGACAATTTGGCGAGATACATTCAAACTGTGATTATGTTTCTGTTGTTGTGTAAGACTTTGGCTGAGTGTGTATTCTGGTAAGAATTTTTCGTGTTCTTTGTGTCGAGTGGACGAAGATAAGAGTGTAGATCTATATCCAGTCCCGCCACTCAACATCTATGCTATTTCCGGATACCAAACTTAGGTCTGTGTGGCAGCTTCTTTGAGCCCGTGTTCTTGAGTGACCAAGTGCAGTAAGGAGGAGCCCATGCGCGATTCGATCTCTGCCACCATATTTGTTTTCGTTTTGCAATTCGATCGAATCCTTCCCACCGTGGAGCTTGCGGAAACCTCGGATCTGTGCCACTGTTGAGTTTTCGTGGTTATTGCTAAACCGTCTGATTCCTGCCATGATAACCGACCGTCTGCTCTGCTCCAGCCATCGGATCTCTGCCGCGTGGAGCCAGAAGGTGTACACACGTAATATTTTCATCGTACTGTCTGTGAACCGAGTTGTTTCGTAGTCGACACGTGGCCCTCTCTGGGCCGTAGATCTGGGCGAGATCGAACAGTTGAAATGGACCCACGTGGCAACAATCGGACGGTCAGATCCAACGTGCATAAAGGACCCACTTGGCAATGATAAGACAGTCAGATCGGACGAGCAGAAAGAAGACACGTGGTAGCGATCGGATGGCCAGATCTGACATGCCTAATTGAGCCACGTGGCAACGATTAGACTATTAGATCCAACGTGCAAAAAGGAGCCACGTGACAACGATCAGAGGGTCAGATCAGACATGCCAAAAGAAAACACGTAGCAGCGATCGAACCATCAGATCCGGCGTGCAAAAAGGTGCCGCATGGAAGCAATCGAACGGCCACATCCAATGCGCATAATTGAACCATGTGGCAGTGATCGAATAGATAGATCGGACACGCCTAATTAAGCCACGTGGCATCATTCGGACTGCTAGATCGTACAGTCCACAAGAAGCCATGTGACGGCAATCGAACGACCAGATCCGATGTGTATAATGAAGCCACGTGGCACCGATCTGACAGTCAGATCTAACAGTCATAAATATGCCACATGACGCAGATCTGACAATTAGATCATACAGTCACAAAGATGTCATGTGGCACAAATATAATGACCAGATCCGACGATCCCTGAGGGCTCAGATCTGCGATCTGAACATTGCCATGTGTCAAGAGTAGGACAACCCGATTGACTGACCGTATGACGAAAATAGTATGGATTCTACACCTTCTAGCTTCAGGTGTCACAAATCCAATGGCTACAATGATGTAAGGATCCAACATGCTTACAAGGGACACGTGGACAAATCCAAGTTTTTGTCGACAGTTTGGTGAGCTCAACCGTGGCATGTCGACAGAGGGCCGAATTCGAACTATAGGTGTGTCTATGGAGGGTCGAGTGCCAATGCCACGGCCACGAACCAAGCTGCCAGCATTAGTCAAAAAAGCTCTGTAATTTTATTGGCTGGGATGGCTAAAGTTGAAAAGCAATTTTTTCAAACTTTGGACTGAACTTTATCGATTTAGACTGTTCGTCCGGTCCTATCCATTACAGTGAATGAAAATGGCAATTTATTGGGATGAGATTCCGGAAATGGAAAGCAATATATTGGCGATGATGAAATGGTTGATGAAGGGAATGAGGTAAGCTCATCATATGTCTGCTAAACAATTTATTTTCCTTTCGGTATGGATTTTCATACTTTATTTCCTGACCACATTTTATTTCGTTGGAAGAGAATAGATTACAAAAGAGGTATTGAAATGCCGACAGGAAATGGTATCGTTAAAGCAGAGGGAAAATAAAACGCAATGTTGATCGGGATCAGAGGCAGAAACAAACAAGATACGGTGATATTCAAGGAAAAGCTCAATCTCGATAAAACAAATATAAAAATTCCTTACTTTTATGCCTTTTTATGATATATATAAGTGTGAAGCTCTTATGCTTTCAGTTGTATTTATATTTATTCAACATGACAATTATACTTAATTTTAATAAATAATGTGTCTTTCAAGAATAAAAATAGGTACTTCATAACAGTTTTCATCATTTATATATTAAAAAATGTCC
Organism: Picea sitchensis; assembly: GCA_010110895.2. Lineage (NCBI taxonomy): Eukaryota > Viridiplantae > Streptophyta > Pinopsida > Pinales > Pinaceae > Picea > Picea sitchensis. The sequence continues at coordinate 12,404 of SNQJ01S0233595.1, forward strand.
AAAATGATAGTTTGGTGGAGGCAAATTCTAAAGAGGAATTAAATGTACTTTATAGGATCTCCTTCTCCCTTTGATCTCCCTTATTATTCCACTCTCAGTGCTATAATCTCATATGGAACAATACTCAATACAATAAGAATGTAACACCTACTTTTCCTAGCGACCCATTGTTTAATATATCTTGATAGCCATCTAGGGTTAGGGTTAGGGTTTTCACATGCCTTGGCCCCTAATTATTATTAGGGTTTTCGACCCTCTAGAATAATCTTTAAATACCACATGTGAGTCACTTCACATGTATGACTAATGGAAGATGACGTGGAATCCACTCAGTATCATGGTGATCAACGAGATAGGTCAACTTGCAGGAGGCATAACTTCCACATATGAACTCCAATTGAGGTGATTTTCATGTCGTTGGAAAGATATCGAAGTTTGAAATAGTGTCAAGAGGTTGGACTTATGCTTGCAAAGTTTTGAACCCAAAAATAGTCATCTAAGGCCTCAAACAAGCTTTGAAAGGTTCTAGACCACAAGTCTTCAAAGTGAGACATGCCCCTAAAATGGGACCTACAAGTCAACAACTCCAATTTTTCCACCCCAAAAGGACCAAAATAGATGACAAATTATATGATGATCCAATCCAAATCAATCATTTTTATACAACATAGGGTATGCTATGTGTGGTTTACTTCTATCAAGTTTGACTCAATCTAGTTCGTTAAGATGCTTTTCTTTCTCAACAATTTTTTTCTTAGTCAACAATTTACCCTATCATTGATCCAGATTTTATGAGAAGAATGAAATGAATACAAATTATTAACAGGTGCTTAACACAAAATAACAGATATACAGTAAAACTAGTTTTCTATTCAATAACGAAATAAGTTGAAACTGTAAAATGCAGCGGAAACAAACTTATTGGAATGGTGGTGGCTTATATTTGAGAAGAGATGTGACGGCAGCGTGCATTCGCAAGAAGAAGGTTACAATGAGGCTCTGAAGACCTTTTTACAATAAGAAAGAATGTCCAAAACCCTAGACATCAAAAAACCCAACCCTAGGAGATGAAGCGCCAAAAGTCATGTGGGCCCCGTTTGGGTAAGTTAGTACATCAACTTCCCGGGGTTGTAACTTTTGCATACAATCTCCATTTTAGGCATATGATAGCCCGTTGGAAAGGTATTGTCGAGGAGATTCATTTAGACCCTCAAAATGGTCCTGGAAGTTAAAACTTCTAAAAATAGTAAATTGCCAAAATTGTCAGAAAACTGTTTTGAGCCAGTTGGAAAAGGTGGGTGGCCACCGATATCCATCTGGATCAATCATCACCTATCAAAGTTGTGGCTACACTTTTGTGTTCCTACATCAATCCTTTCCATAAATTTATACTCCAATAAATGTCCACAATTTTCTCTAGAGTCTTACAAAACTACATTTTGATTTACTCCTCTTCTTACAATTCTCTCATGTAGTAAAAATGAATTGAAATATGTTTGCAGTTTTGTAAGGTCGTTGGCACATATTAAG